>JAUEPR010000159.1:0-90361 GCA_030435655.1 Armillaria novae-zelandiae
GGTGCTGGTTCCGAACCGGACCGGCCTCGGACTCGTTCTATCTGACCTTTCCCTTTTCTTTCCTTTGGCCCCTCACGCTCTGATCCAAGATTCCACCATTTTCCGCGTCACACAACCTGGGCGCCTCGCCGCTTTTGCTTTTTTGGCGGAACACCAGACTTGCGGCGGCGGCTCCGAGTCCTGCACTAGACTGTGTTGGGATCTCACTAACAATATTTATTTGGGGTCGAAATGCTGGGTTGGCGCTAGGAAAGACTCTGGCTTCTCATCGCGTTACATATCCACGCTTCTCTCTGGATATCGTCCAACTGGGGTAACTTGAACTCGAAGCTATTCCAATTTCAGTTCTAACGCTTCTCCTTGGTCGTTTTTATCTCGACTTGGGGTTGCCGCTTCTTGTTCATCATCATCTTCCTGATCGTAGGGCTCGGGTGCAGTTCTGTCGAAACAAACATAGAAATCAAGCCTCATTTTCGTGGTCTTACCGTGTTCTGTATCTACCCACCATGCGCATCTCGGCAGCGAAGTCTTCCGGGAGATAGCGCCCGGCGATATCGAGTCTCGGATGGGAAGGTCGCCTCATGACCAATATCTCCTTAAAGAGCGCTCTGCATTTCATTACTCGCCCCTTTCCAAAACATATCATGATCCGGGACCGCGCCACTGCCTTCGACCGCCTATCACTTTTGCCTCCCATTAATCTCAAGTAAGATTCCGAGCACTTTACAGAACTTCGAGTCTCCGTCGTTCCCACAGATGACGTACTATCTCCTGCTCAAAATCGGAGAAAATGAAATTATTCCTCCATCTGGTATGATGGCATGCCCTATATAACGTAACGCTCATCTCGTACTTGGAGATAGGACCTTTCGTACTAACGTCGAACATCCACTTTCTCACTCCCTCTCGCTTCCGCGAGTTTGCGTAAGCGGAGTTGTTCTTGTTTAACGCCTGCGTACTGCCCTGCTCTGGAATGTCATCTTTCTTCCAACCAGGTCCTTCTACGTACGATGATCCCCCTTCTCCCGGTGAAAGCTTGCTGGACACATCGCCTCGCGTTCGTGATGTAAAATTCGCATTCACAGGTCAATAAAACGCATCTTCTCCGCGATGTCTTGTCTAATTATGAGAAGGCATCCGCCACAGAATGCCGTTATGAACCCATCTCGGGTGTGGGGGCTGGTCGCCGCTCACTGGCGATATCTCTCGTATGTTCAAGATCCGCACTGGGCCGTTCCCGGACGACTTCGGTGGGGAGGCACCTGTGCCACGTCGAATCGACCGAGCGAACACGGGAGCGAGCTCTTGAGGCTTCTTTTTCGTGACGGCTTCCTTGCGAGGCGGTTTGGGACGACCGGGAAATTCAAGAGACTCGACTCGACGCGCGCGCGCGACATTGGATTAGCGTACTCGATCGAACACGGCTGTTTATTCAATAGAAATGAATATCATATAGGTTTGATGATCTTCAACGTCGACGTCAATGGACTCTATTCTAAACGTGCAGCACTGCGCTTCTGGACGAAAATCCCATTCATTTCCGGTCTTCATCGTGTATATTGCTTACCTAAATGCCTGGGATGTTTTGAGGTTCGGATTGCTGGGTCTTTCAGACTCCGTGGCACTGGTGCTCCGCGAAGGAGCACGAAGCAGGCACCAGTAGATCACCGGGTCTGGCACCGGTGTAGGGTGCACAGCATCTGGGCATTTGAAAGTGGATTTTGAAATGGAAAGGCATGAGAGGAGGAGAAGCGATGGGTTTATCTGCCACTGAATCTTGAGTAACGAAAGCAGGCTCGAAACACCGAGAGATGATGAATCAAGCGACGAACCCCGTTAGCACATATCACCTATAAAAGTCGTGCATGGACGAGGGAAGTTACCGAACCAACAGCCAGGGTCTGGGGTGCTTGTCAGGGTCCCTTCTGAGAAGAAATCAGAGAAATGGGGTTTCGAAGATAATTTACGCTTTTTTGGGAATGATCTCGGGAAAAGTTAGAGTTTGGCGAATTGATCAAATTAATGCGGCTTGTAAGTTCTAGATATGGAATTGCCGCACTTGTCAAAAGGCTCCGTGCTGAGTCGCGGAGACGACAAGAACTCGTTCGAGACAAGAGGACGCAGAGCATATGCTGGGTTCTCATGTCGTTCGGAAGGGATACGACATCAGAGACTTGCTTGGACGCGTCACGAGCTGATCCAGTGGGTGTCTTGGAGCCAGATTGGGCCCAAAGTCGCGGAGAATTGGAGGTAAAAGCCGACCAAGGGGGGCAAGTTGTGTGCCTGTTCTGTTGGCAAGATCAGGCGGTGTCTGAGAAGGCGACGAACCAAGTTAACGGGAGATCAAACCGGATTGTTTGCCAGATGCGAATACATACATGGCTAAAACGGCAAACTGGATGCGAACCTGGATTCGTACGTCAGGTCTGCTTAGGACAACCAAGAAAACAGACTGGGACTATTTCTTGAACACGATTCGACTGTCAGTGCCTTCCTGCGCTGCCCGCTGCTCTCTCTGC
Organism: Armillaria novae-zelandiae; assembly: GCA_030435655.1. NCBI lineage: Eukaryota > Fungi > Basidiomycota > Agaricomycetes > Agaricales > Physalacriaceae > Armillaria > Armillaria novae-zelandiae. The sequence continues at coordinate 2,520 of JAUEPR010000159.1, forward strand.
AGTCTCCCACTTCACCCTTGCGTTCCGCCCGTCAGCGTGAGCGATCTAACTGAGACTTGTGTATCGACGCCGATCATCCCGCAATTGTCATATCTAGCCCTCTCCGCCCTAGCACTGTCTTAACTCCTGCACTCCTCGCGCCTTCTTCTTGCTCCCCATCTTCCTCCATTCAGCCCGGAATATGAGTCCCTTTGACCAGTATTCCCTCACCCAGTTTCCAGAAGCTGCCCCCGTGACCCTCAAGTCCGACAGACGCGACGAGCGAGGCTCCCAGTCGGGTTCCGACGACGGGTCCACCTACAACGTGTACAACGACCCCCAGAAGAGCGACGGGGACCCGGAGGGTGAGTCGCGCGCCGTTACGTGTTCGCCGCCGAGCCTCACCAGCGACGTGACAGATGATGCCGCCTTAACGTCCCAGAGTCTCAATGCCGATGGCACCCCCAAGCGTCCCATGAACGCTTTCATGATTTTCGCCCGCAGACGCCGGCCCCAGGTCTCGGCCGAAAACCAGTCCATGCGCACTGGTGAAATCAGCAAGATTCTGAGCAAGGAATGGTCCTCCATGTCACCGGTTAATTCCTCTCTTGGTTACCATCGCCTGCCCGCTGAACCGTTCCTCATAGAACGACAAGCAGTTTTATCTAGACCAGGCGAAGCAGTTGAAGGAGACCTTCAACTCGAAATATCCTGACTATGTTTACCGGCGCCGCCCTAATAACTCTCGCAAGCGCCGAAAAACCGACGCCTCCGGCATGCGCGCGCCCGACGGGTCCATGCCTCCCGACGCGGGAGACGACATGCCTGGCGATCTCGGCGAACCGTCCCCTTCTGATGGGGATGATTCACAAGCTGATCCCCTTGACATGGGATATTCACGGATGCCTCACTCCTCGCACTACGAGGGCTCTGGCCATGCCAGACTGCCGACGTTCCCCTTCAGCCCCTCCGATATGTCGTATCGCGACAGCCGTGTCTCGTACATGCAGCAGGACCGCCTGCACCACTCGGTGTCTTCACCGCGTCTGTCAGGATCGGGGCAGTACCCATATTTCAGCGTCACGGCCCCGGACCCTACAACGATGCTTGGGATACCTCCAGTACCCGGCCTTCTGGTTCCAGCTGGTTCCATGATCGTTCTGCTACGTCTCCTATCAGCGCAAAGTCTCAGTCTTTTCCCCCCCTATCCTCTCCCAGTTCGTGGCCTAGTCCGAATTCTCCTGGGCCAGGAGCGAGCCCCTCAAGCTCGACGTCGAATAGCTACTCAGGCTTCCCCACCCTCAACTCCCCCTTTTTCCCCACGCAGGCCCAACTGAGTAACTACCCCACAGCCTCGTCGCCTACCACTAATGGAAGCGCAAACTCGTCCCAGTACCAGCTCCCACCGCCGGGGAGAGCCGGGGATTTGATCATCATCGCAGTTTCACCCCGTCTAGTGGCGGGGGGAATGCATATCCTTCATCACATAACTCGCGTCACTCCGCTGCTACTGGGTTACCTCGCGCTTTACCCCCCGTCGCGTCTCTTTCCAACTCGCAGTTTTTTCATCATAGCGGGTCGCCAGGCGCCACTATCCCTCCAGTATCCGCAATTGATGCAGGAATGTGGAACAGGGAACGCATCCTTGATGCGTAATCACTTTTCCCACGCGGCATTTTCGCCGTCGTCTCTTTCTCGTCTCTTGCGTTAAAACACAACGGACAAGATGGTTTAAAATACTCACATAAAATTGTTCTCTGTAGTTTTAGCGCAACACTCACTCTCGCTGCTGTCGTCCACGCTATCCCGTTGTAGTACTTGTACATTTCCTTGGCCCGTAATCTCTTTTTCCTCTTTCCTTTTTTTGGTTTTTGGTTATGATTTACTTCTTGTAATAGTTTTGGTACCTTTTGTATAGGGTAGTTTGGTAACATCAAACATACGCATCCTGATTAATTACTTAGACTGTGGGTCTGGTTATGTTTACGTTCGAACACCACGGCTACAGTCGGCGTCAGGGTGCATGGTCATGTCATCGGTATATTTATACCTCTTATAATCCCCGAGATTGCATAACGATCGAGTGGAAGTCGAGTACCACCGCCGACGGAGCTGGGTATCAAGCACGTTATGTGGGTGAAGAGGAAGTTACGAAGTTGGAAGTAACTGCATGTAAATGTTCGTTGATGCCGATGTCTGCAACCTAATGAACCAACCTTAAATATGCATTCGATAATTAAGGTTGTTCTAACCAATAGATATAAGATCTGAAGTCAAACAGAGTCGCACGAAAACACAAGCCTAGTACCATGAATGTTACGGCCGTGGAAAGATAGTGGTATTGCAAATTCACATGTACAGCATACTGATACTGCTGATTAGAATCAACGGAAGCAGAATAGGCATAGTTGTATGCTGTACTTTTGGATCCATCTACTCGTCTTCTCGATGGGTTCAGTCCAACCCGGGTTCAAAGCACCATCGATCGGCAACTCATAAAAATGGAAGTGATGCCAAGCCAAGGCGCTTTCCGTGTATGACGCGAAAATGAGGTCAGTGGACCGGGCCTATAAAAATAATACTCACAACCTGGGGGCGGCGACATCTTGCGGATTTCCTTTTTGGGTCACCCGACTATTGCCAAGGCCGCTTGTTCTAGTACCCCGGCGGAAAGAACAATAAAGAAGTATCTTATCACAGCACATTCTACATCCACATAGCGCCTAATCAGTTATGCAGGACAAAGAGCCCGTGCACCTCGAAACAGAGATAGTGGATGAGGGATTGCGTAAAAAAGAAGTTTAATCTGTACGAGAGCCCCGCCAAAAGCGGGTTTCAGTGGTAACGCTCTCGACGGCGCAGCAACCAATGGCAGAAAGGGATCTCAAGTCCAGAGGAGTGCGAGGTATCCAGACGTTGGCTGGAAGCACACAATAGCCATTATCAGTGAACGCGTACAAATCTGAGGCACCGGCAAAGAACGTTCGTGAGAGTGGCCGTGAGTCAGCGACCGTGTACAAAGCACCCCAGGCACTCGTGAGCAGTTCCTAGAGACGGAAAATGATGCGCGTACCACCATGACGAAAACTCTAAATATACTCCCCGGCACCGGAGGGTTGCTCGAGTTTTAGTCGGCCATGAAACATGATGCTGTGATAACATCTGTCGCTCAGTGGGGAGGAGAGCGAGTTTGAGCTCTCATGTGGGTAAACATAGAAGGATCACTACCAGATGGTGTGCTGTTTCTCTAAGAGACGAAGAGCTGTTACTTGTGGTGATCGATAGACCCAAATGGGCTCAAGTTTGCGTATATCGGGAGCTATCATGAGAGGCTTGACTGGGAAATTTCAGCGTGGCATATGGTCACGGCGTATTGATAGGCGATACCACGACCCGAACACTAAACAGCCCTCCCTTCGAAAGGACTCGAACATCCTAGAATCGACGTTGTTAGAAGCACAAGCAAAAGGCTATAGGAAGACGTGGACCACCACTCGAATCCGTGTACGCTGGTAACGACGCTCCAGCTTGCGCTGCTCTTCCGTGCGTCAAGGCTGTGAAAGAAGGTTAACCAAAAGAGCAAGGCTGTGCCACAAGCCGCCAATTCGGCAAGCCCGCGCAGGGAGATTGTGCCTATATTTAGGCATCACCACCACACGGGAACTTCGGTCCGAGCCGCGGTTAATGTTATTCAAGGGTCATGACGCAAAAAGATTATTGGGCGTCGTACGCTGCTGCGGACATGTGCTCCATGGTGCCCGTGAAACTCCATGGTGGCACAAACGAAGTGGGAAGAGGCCACCTTCTAGAGTCTTCTGATTCTTCGAGCGTCCGCCGACTTGCACTATCCCAGGTTATTTATGAAAATAAGGTGGGTGCTGAAAGCCATGTCTTTCATGTGTACCGGATCTTCAGATGCGTCTTGGCTGATGGGGCGGTTTTTAGGGTTCTAGTGGCGGCTTATGTTCAGTACGGAAAGACTTTGCCGTCATTGCAACCTCAGCCTTGTCGTGCTCTGGCAGCAAGCATCTTGTAAAGCTTACTTTACGGGAGGGACTTCACACTGCTGTCTTTATGTCAGCGTTAACGACTTTCCGTCTTACGACTACATATGCGGATTCGCACTTTGTACTAGTTCCGACAACATCCGCGAAGCTACACTCCCACGTGTGCGTGTGGTCAGTCCACCGATGTCATCCACTAGATGCTTGGCATAGGTATTTCACAAGAATGGTGGCATGACCCTCCGTTGACTAGTCTTTTGAGAGCGTATGCCATGTTTTTCAGAGATCCAACGGGTCTAGTAGGTCACATCGAAGTCTCTGAAGCAGATGCGTACGGTTTGAGGAAAGTCGATGTCAGTGGATTCTGGCACCGGGGGCAAGGCCAGGAAATAGGACCGTTTACCCGGAAAGAAGACCAGCATGTTAAACAATCGTCCCATCGCCTGGCCATCAGCTATATCTGGTCCACTATTGGTCATACATCTCGAGAATCTGTACGCGACTTTGGGGAGCTCGCGTAGCGCAAAATGATTCTCCACAACCAAGGGCGTATTTTCCATATATTAATCTCAGCAAACGTCAAGAGGCGTTAAGGTGTAACAGCATGAGAAGGAGTATCAATTCAAGGGGATTATATATCAGCTGATCATGGCATACAAGATCAAAGCAAGCGGAATTGATGATGAGAAGAATCACCTAGCAGGAAACAAACTTGTGTATCTGAGTCAAGCAGATCATAGAACTTCCTTCTCCCGGTCGTACCAAAAGGAGAGGGCAAACATCCGTCCTGCGACATGCGGCCATCAGGTGCCGTTAGAATTTCGACCCGCCTTCCGGGAGCTCTTATGAAACCTGCGTAACGGAAGACACATGTACCTGAACACGATCTCCATCGAGATGATAGGTGCACAAGAAAAAGGCTATAGCCTAATTATCTCAGTGTGTCCGTTCTACGGGAGAAAGAAGCGTCAGACTGCAAGGTGATTTCGCGGGTATAATTAACTGACAAAATAATACTACTCACGGTCAGTTCTTTGTTGGCATTCCCGCGCTGGAGTAACTCGTTACGTGCAGCACATGGAAGACTTCAGTGGGCTATGTCGATGGGCATTCGAGGATTTCGGGGAAGGGCTGACAACTCCCTGGGGGAAGAATTCCGGACGATCGAGCACTCTCAAGACGAAGAGGTCTTAATAAAGTTGCACATGCCAAGCCAGGGGAAGTCCCCGAATAATTCCCGCCTTGCAAACAGTAAATTTTCGGCTAGATGCGCTGATGGCGACCGATCGGACGTAGACATCCTCCCCGGCGGGATCGAGAATAAACAGAAGTGGAGAGGCGGATATGGCAAAATATCGCCAGAGTCTCGCGGAGCGGGACTTGCATGCAGGCGGATTGGAAGATAGTCTGGAGCCTTCCCAGAAATCTAGATCACAAAGCGAGACTTATTCGTGCCTGTGGTTCAAAGGCATGGCAGGGGAGTGTCCCAGTCGTACAGACTTACATGTAGGCTAAAACAAGCACAAAAAATCACACCGCCGTTACAATACCTTCATAACACCAGAGACTGCTTTGCGGGTCGTTGAATGGACCCAATAATCCGGCGTCATATCATTCAGGCAAGATCCTAAGGATATTCCAGTACCACAATTCGCAGCGGTTATCGTGGTCAATCATCGGGCCTAGTATCTGACTGAGCATGCTGAACGCGGACGATGTCACTTGAATCACTTCCGATGCAGCGCGGGAGCATGAAGACCCAAGCTTGTGCTGTGAGAAGTATGCACCTGACTGTTTCGAGGATAACAGATTCAAGCGCCAACCGGTTAATGAGAGATTTGACTTGCCACCAGCACAATTCTTATCTGTTGGCCGAGGATGAGCCTAGATGATTCTCCAGCGTCCAAATGGCTCGCGCAGATCACAGTTAAGCGCCGGTACATTCCAAGGATATACCGACCTCGTCCAGAAACAAGACAAAAACTTTATCATCGGTGAGAAGAGGGCCCAGAAAAGATATCCACGAAAAAGTCGGAGAAGCTGATTCGCCTGTGAGCCGATCCAGGCCTACAGGCTGGCTGAGAGAAGAGTCGTCTTCTATCAAGCCACAAAATCAGGGCAGAAACCGCACCAGAAGATGGCAAGATTGATACGTCAGCTCCCTGGATGAAGTACCATCAGTAACAATTGGGATGAGATAAGTTGGGGGAAGTTCACGTCAGCTCAGTGAGCCCCTTGTAACCCGGACTGCTCGGTACGCGTAAAATTTTCTTTAATCGATCAAGACCACGTACGGTATAACGGCTCAAACCGCACACCGGAGACTTCTAAGGTCGACCCGTTCTCCACAAGAACAATCGGGTATTGCCAAGGCTCAACAATTTCTAGATTTGAGAGCTGACATTGCGTCAAAGTCCGGACAGAACGGACCCTCGGAACGAGGGGGGTTAAGTCAAAATCCGCTACCACCAACAAGAAGGGTGGAATTAGGAACAAGAATGGGGTTCTTTAATTTTCTTGTTTTGGGGACGTTGCCTATAACGAGAAATCCGGACAATCTTTTTGTGGCAGCTTTGGCGGCAAAAGCGGACAGACTGTCAAAAAGGCAAAGATGTGTACCTGGGTCCTGGATCCTGCCCACCACGCACACGTGACTGTACTCCAGATTCGCCCGAGATTTGAGGCCTTGCGAACGAGTTTCGGAATAAAGTCGGTTTATCAGCTTGGCATGTACACCTCATACTTAAATTCCCACGGATACTTTATATGCTTCACGAAAGCATTAATAGTAAGAGGACGTACATTTCCATTTATAGTCCATTCACTTGCTTTTTCCTGTACCGGAGAACCAATGCTAACACTGTATCAATGACTGACGTTTGATGTCGTATATAGCTAGCTAATGAACGCCTTGATGCTTTATGAGATAATTAGCATCAGATATACACAATATAACCTCCTTCATATACTTACAATAGTTCGCAGAGACTTGGCGGAATGACAAGACTACACGGTACTAACCCTAGATTACAGAAAAACTCGAACAACTACGCTCTTTACCTAATTAACCAAGCGAATCTTTTCACAAAGTCTACTTCGATCTTGTTACAATTCAAACTTTACAAATTTATCCATCACTAGGCGTATACTAGTTCTGGATTTCATAATCGTAAAAGTATTATGGTACTACTACTAGAAAGATAGATAGACTGTGAATATAATACCAAAAGTTCAAAAGCTAGGGAATTTTTGGCGACAGCGATTGGTCAGACCAAAACGATACCTAACAAAGCCCATCCCATGCACCTAGAAGCGCGGCGAACATAATATTCATATTATCTGTGACTCCGGCGAGTGTGCCTTGGGCGCTATTGCCAGTAAGCACCCCTTCGCTTCCGTTAGAGCTGGCCGTTGGGGTACCGACTGGTCCTGTCTCAAGTTGTCGAACTTGCAGCAAGGAAAAGTGGCGGATTCGTATCTGATGTAAATGTCAGGACCGAGAAGCCATCAATGATTGGCCAGGACAGACGTACGCAGAAGAGGCTGCTTCAGGATTGGTCCTCTGTGTTTATCAGCACCCGGTCAAGCATGTGAAGAACACCGTTCTTGCAGAGGATGTCCGTTTTTATGATCCGGGCGCTGCTCCCCCCGCTGTTCACGAACACGCCGGAAGAATTGGTCGTAAATGTGAGCGGCTCGCCCCCTGCTGAAGTAAGGTTTTCTGAGGCTGTGATTGAGGGCGAATAGATGGTTGTTCCGTTGACTATCTAAGTGATCGTTAGCCTGGATATCAAAAGTCGATTTGTTGCGACGTACATGATTGCTCAAGATGGTTAGTGAGGCTGTATTGTTGCTAGTGACTGACGTCAACGACGAGCCTTCCTAGCTCAATTGCCGCGTTGTCGGGCGCAAAGAACGTGAACCCGTATACTGAGTCGCCATCTAACAAGTTCGTTATTGTTTCGTTGGTACCGTTAGACGAGGTAACGGTTGTCGAATCCAAAATGCCGGCCAAATATGTTAGATTTTGTGCCGCGAGAACGTCGGATACGTTGGGTGGAATCAAGAGGACGCCATTTATTCGATTGACGAGTAGATTTTCAACAAGCGTGCTATTCTGCACAGAGACGCTCGTTCTGACACGGACAGTAAATAAAAATTCAAAATAGAGCTGTAAGAACGCACGGTTGGTTGTACATCTCGATTTGCCCGTCGATGTTACTCCAACAAGTACCTGACTTTTATTCCCTTCAAGCTGAACTACAGAAGGGTCGTCAAGTAGGGTACGTCCGATAGTGACATTCGGGTAAGTTTCTGCCTCAAGAGTTGCATTTGTGCCGTTGTTAGCGCTGAAATTGCCAGAGACAATGTGGTACAATATTGTGAGGGCGAAAAGGTTGTCGTCATTGGATAAACTTGAATAATTCGTGGCGTTGGCGACTGAGATACCATGTCAACTCTCTCTTGACTCCGCAGATATATGATGGACTCACAAGCTTCGTTGTCTGGGGCAAAGAGTGTGTAATTGCCCAATACCAACTTCGCCAGAAGGGCTCGACCCAAGATCGAATTGTTGAGCCGGCTGGTTTGTGAGCCCAACGTGGTAAGTCCAGCATCTTGAAGCGCCTGACCGAGGCCACTGAGATATTGCGATGAATTATTCCAAGCGAGAGCGGGAAGTGCGGTGGCGAGTAATGCTAAAGCAACAAACATTTTGGAATGAAGAAGGAATGCGAGGATGTGAAGGAATAGGAAAGTGGTTCTTTATATTGTTTGAGATTGATATTGGTATTTTTGGATAGCCGAAGTGATGAAAAATAATGACCAGAGCTATGACCAGTCATCGTCGAAAATGATGTCGATGGCCCGATCGAGGACTTTTCAGGTGACCGTGCCGATCCACGTGCATCGTTCCCGCTCATTCAAATGATATCGTTTCCGCAGGCCGCCATACAAGTTCGTCACAGAGGCGGGTAGGATCACAAACACCCGAGGACGCGCAGTTCTCTTCAATTTGGGCACCACACTTTGCTGCGTACAAATTTAGAGCTTCCCCGTGCCGCGGAAGACATTAAGACTCACCCGACAGAGGAACATGTTGACCCAACGACTTTAAGGCACTTATAACAGCTTGTAGAGATGTTTTGGTCTGGAAAATTGGATACGTCTCGGATCCGCCGTGATGAATATTCCACGTAAAGGCTTTTGCAATCGAGGTCCACAGAACCTATGAATCGGTCAGTCAATGAACACTACCAGCAGTCTATCGTACGGAGAATAATGGATCCAAATTTTCGTAGGCGTCATCGCTGAGGTCGGAAATGAGAGAGGCGGCATCCAAAGACGCTTGCAGAGCACTGTCTGAATTGTGGATCCGATTGATATTGATTATGGAGACGTAGACAAGGGTGCGAATAAAGAAGACGTCAACATCCACGGCAGATTTTGAAATGTGGGGTGAGTAATCATGGACTAAAGGAAGACATGCTTGAATACGCTCTAAAGCGTTCTTGACCGAAGTAAAATTATGCCAGTATCCCGTGTCGTAATCATGGGTGTCTAGTTATTCTAGGATGAGATATTGGTCTGTTAATAAAGTAGGTTATCCGACCTGACGAAATGAGTGCTGCTTCTTCGTATAGGGCAGCCGCCTTGACTTTCAGAGCCGATATTGACGGTAATGTTATAGTCTCGCCGAACAGGGAAATGGCATCAGTGCTGTCTTGCTGTCGCAGGAGAATATGAGCACTTGCGTTTGTAACAAATAAAAAGAACGTACACTTGGAGGTAGAGGCGTTTCAATTCTAACTTTGTGATCACCCGAACCAGATAGTAGACTCGGGAATCCAGTAGCCGCAGACCAGCAGGTGTCAACCATGAAAATTTGCCAGAACGCCGATATCCGGTCGTTCATGTCCACACTAGTAGGTGTAACAAGGTCGTGAAAACCTCTGGAAACTTCAGGGAAGCTTGTTCGATGGAGCCCCATGCTCAACGCCAGCTGTGCCGCAGACACAGAATGTTGATACCCTTCCGCTATTTGCCCCGTAGAGTAGAAATATATGGCCAGAAGTGACGATGCTCGGACCAGGTCAACAGTCCTCTCATGTCCCACGAATGTTGATGCAAGACCATGTAACGCCAGGTTCAAGAAATAGGCTTCCATATTTGACAAGTGAGGGGAGCGTGTGTAGTAACATCCAAGGAAGTACACGGTATTCATGAACGCCGGGTGCCGCTCTAATTCGGTAAGTCCTATGCCGCATTCTTCGAAATAGCACTGATGTCGATGGGAAAGAAATGCTTCGATCCTGATCGCGTCATGAGCATCGATCAGACAATATATTTATCGTGGCACTCACAACATCAGTTTAACTTGTTGGGGTAACGAATCTTCAGCATTCCCTGAATACGAGCTGGGTTTGCTAGAAAATGTGTATTCCTCCGGCATGGTGTGCAGATTTGACGAATCTAGGACGTCCAAAGCCGCAGTGTTCATTTCATCGTACGATAAGAATTCTACGGCAGAAGACGAGGGTGATTCTGAAAGCGAGCTTGAAGAAGAAGAGGCGGAGGGTGTGGTGAAGATAGATGTGAAGGTAGATGTCGTGACCTGTGGTTCCACGAGAAAGATACTTGAGGGGAAAGTGCTAGAGAGGACCCTTTAGAGCGCTGAATCTGACGTTATGAATCAACGGTGTCACCTTGTGGTTTCCAACTCAAATAGACGTTGCCCTAGAACTGAGGCATTTTCTCGCAATTGTTTTTTCCGTTTCAGGTCAGCATATTGGCATTCGTCCTCTCGGTTTGTTTTGATGCACTGCTGACACACTGGGTGGGTACCGTCGCATCTCTGTGCATGAAAACCAAGTCAGCCAGCTCGCACGGGTACTTGGGCTGTATATTATACATACGGATTTGCGTTTTCTATGGTATGAGAAGCTTTAGTCACCACCTTAGAATATAATGCTAACTAAAAATTTACCTGCAAGCAAGACAAGCAGTACCTCTGCGTAGAGGAGGTGCATTTTTTGCGGGGCGGTGAGGACATGGCTGTGCTGGCGAAGGGAATAATGACTAGCAAAAGCACCTAAACGACCCAACATCTTATATCCCGAATCAGGGCTGGGTAGATTGGTCACTTCTTGCCGAAACAACCGGTGACCCGACGTTTCCAGGTTCGTAGCACGTTGTCTGATGAAGATGTGTTTCATGCGCCGAGTGTGTATGAACATTGATGATTTGCAACGGTATACGGTCATCAGGTACAGCACACGGAAGAGGATCTACGGGTAATTATCTTTCTGGGATTGGTTACCCTTGCGACTTGTAGAATCAGTGATGAGCAGTAAAATAGCTCAGCGCTCACCTTTACTATACTAGCTAGAGGAAAATTAAAGTCTCTCGATGAAAAGCGATATCAAGGAAACAGGTGTCGAATTAGTGTAGACAGGGTTCTGCGTGCATGAGCAATAAACATCAAACGGGACAAGTGAAATGAAAATGAACGGAACACGATCAGGTCCAACCTTAGTCCCGGTATAGACGGATTTTTAATCCATCATTGTTGAACAACCATCAGTGATGCGGCAGGCTAGATCGATTGGTCAATAGACAGTCGTCGTCCACTGAAATAGTTAGTACTATAGTAACGTGTGGAAGCGTCTCATCCGAGCCACCGAGATTCACGGTTAGTAAAAAGCACTTGATTAGCCGAGCGCGAATTGGCGAACTCGGACGCTCTGAAACTTTCTCGCACTGGACTTGGCGATATCAGAGAGTGTTAGAATAGGAGACTCGTCAAACGACACAGCAACTAAAGGTGTCCAACCGTCTAACAACCGTCCAGATTTCAGCCTTTGATCAAACTTTGTGAAACCAAACCTCTGCGCGGTCTTGAGCAGTTCTGCCCTTTCTCGTGCCTGCTTGGTCACTTGCTCCCCATATCCCACCTGTCAATCCAAACCCGCTAATTGAGAGCCGGTTTTCCTCCTGGTGAAAGGAAAATTCTGCAGTCACAATGCGACCTTCATGTACTACTGCAGTCCAGAACGGTTGGGTATCGTTAATTGTGTGCTGCAATATCGATAAGAAATTATACACAATGAAAGTAATTCACAAATGCGCACTCTGCTTTCGAGAGTGCTGACATTGAATATATTCTCATCAAAATGAGTCAGCATGATATGGGTGGACCAAGCCTTATCCCATTTTGCTAGGAGGGTTGGGACGGAGGTATCAATTGCACCCGGAAGTGTCGTCCATGAATCGTCACATGGCGATGGAGGGCCCGATCTTGATTCGTTCTTAAAAATGAAACAGAAATCGACTGTACCGTAGCCCGGATTCTCGTAGGGCCCGCTGAGCGCTTCGAACGATACAGACGGTGGTCGCGGGTTAGACGGCCTTGGATGAGAGTCACGGGCAAGCGCCCGATATTGCCTTGTGACTTCGGATTTCACTCTGTCAATTGTCCCTGAGCATGGAGAATGATGAAGACTTGACGAGGGACTTGCCTGGTGTTCCAATTGATAGGAGGTAGACCCAAGGCAGTATCGACGAGATACCACTTGATGATCTCATGGAGCATACCCCCATAATCATCATCGTTTGAGAATACGGCAATACCCAATTTGTCGGAAGGAAATCGAGCGATCTGGGTCATAAAGCCTGCAAAGTAATTTGAAGTCAGCATTCACTATGGATTTTGGGCAATTGGCTTACCTGTGGTAGATCCACCATGCTGCCAAGTCAATGTTCATTCAAGGAGCATGCTGTAAACGATTTGATAGCTTGCCTCTATGATTTCTATGGGGTATTACCGTCAATTTGCCGTGTTCACAGACGATGACATAGTACATACCATGTCCTCTATATGTATAGCGGAATTGGGCGCCACCATAAACCACGGGCGAGAGTTCAGGGTACAAGCTGAATCAGTGTTAGAGAACATCGTGTGAAAAATTAGTCACGAACGCGAAGCCTGCTTGAACTGTCTTTCCAGTGGCAACGTTCTGTATAACATCAGGTGGAACGACATTCTCGTTCGTGACGGGATTTCGTCCATCGTTAAGCAAAACCTGGAGCCAGGTTGCCTAACGTGAAATGAGCATGCCAAGACAAGACGAAGGAGTAGAAATATTCCTGACGGCATCTTTAGCACTACTAATGACGCCTCCAGCGCCGGATTTGTCTGGGTACGTATGAGTGACAATCTCCGATAAGACTGCGCAGTAAACCTAACAGTTTCCATCCTCGCCACCCGCCAAGAACCAGTTAGGGTGACGCATGGCTCTTGGGGTTCCTTTGCCGAATAAGTTCTCGGTTTTGTTAACGCCATCTCGCGCCATACCCTGAGCCAAATTGTCGCTTGCTCGAGCGACATCTACAGAATAAGTTGTCGAAATGAGTCCTAGTGGTTCAAAGATGTGCTCCTTAACATAGCGGGCAAAGGGTGGCTTGTGCGGAAGAAGAACTTCGGGCAGATAGGATAAGAGCATGTACATGTTGTTGTTGTACTGATAGATATCCCGGAACTCGGCAGATGGTTCAAGATGCTTGAGTCTGTTGAGCTGATGAAAATTTTCAGTGGTTCTCCCGAGTAAGTCCGACTTAATAAACCTACGATAGAGGTAACATTATCTGTTCTTCCGTACATAAGATCATGGCGGGGAATCCCTGTACGGTGGCTCATAATGTCGGTTATGGTGCTCTGAGACGACGCAATAGGATCCTTTAACTCCCACTCAGGAACAACAGACGCTATCTTGGTGTCCCAGGAGATACGACGTGATAGGCTTTCGTTGGAAATCAAGAGACCGGTAGCGATAATATTGAACAGCTTTTCATTGAAGTAAGAAGTATCCTGTACCCAACATAATATTCAGCTTGCCTTTGAATTTGACGCGATAAAAAATAAAGAGTCCTCGGTCATTTGTCGACCGTCGATTGACGCGTTTCCGTATCCCTTAGTCTCCACGGTCCAGGTACCATCACTGTGCTTTTTCACGATAGCGATGCTGACGCCGCCCGGTGTGTTCCATTCTGTCAAAACATCGTTGATAAACGCGTCAACACGAGGAGAAAGCACCGGGTTGCGCGTCAGAAAGAGTGGAGTTTGTTCTGCCGATGCCAATGCGCATAAATATAACAGCAAGAAAGCTACCAAGCCGCCAACCATAGCGATGCCACAGAATTGCTCGTTATCGGAGAGAGGGAAAGCAAAGTCGGAAATTGCCGCGCTGATGGAATGATGCTGACTTCAGCGCCAAGAGAATCATCACCGACTCGGAGTCTCGGACAAAGTATCAGTATGATGAGAAGATGGGAAACGGTTCAAGTTGTCATACGAACATGGACGCGGGTTTAACTTAATCCTGTGCATCATGTTTGAACTTTGCTCTGCTCCAATGCAAGTCCCCTGTTTACCCCTCACCGATGATGGACTGTGATTAAACTCTACGCCACTGAAGATATTGTGGTGAAGTGGCATACGTGCCTTACACATAAGCGAGTAATGAACGGGAATATGTGAGGCGATCCCGACATCAATCTGACATGGGTTGCGACATACGGCAGGGCATGTTTGTATGAATCCTGTCGACAAAGCAGTGCAAAAGGGAAGGTATCCGACGAAGTAACGAAGGAGAATCCTAATATTTTTGATGGCATAGATAATTCCTGATAACCCTAGATAACGGTTAACTTCAGTCGGACTCGGTGTCAATAATGAAAAATCAGGTACGAGGAAGAATTCCCTTCTCCCATACATGGAAGCGGCCGTTGCCGGAAGGCTACCTTATCGAAGCGAAGGCCACGGACAAATTTCAAATTCAATGGTTGAATAACCGACGCGACAGCGGGATTTTACCTGGAAAATCAGTATTGTAGCGTGATACTCGAGAGGTGAATTTTCTTTCTTTGTTGTGTATCTTCTAACGAGCGTCACGAATCATCAAGGAAATGGGAAGGTCAATTACGTGGCTCTTTGTCCATTATATATGTTCCATGCACTAACGAGCCCTCCGCCCAGCATATTCCGGGACATCTTTGGGCCATTTTTGATGTTCACGTATGCAATATTCGTGATTTCAGTCCGCTTGCCTCGTACTGCCGGGTCCTCCATGTGGGCTATATAAATACCAGTATTTTTTTTCATGTTCCTTGCTCTTTTCGTTCCCCACAATGCCTTCCGAACCAATAGAGGCTGAATTCATTTTCCCCCCTGCACTTACCCAAGCTCAGGAGGAAGAGTTTCGTCAACTAGATCTAGAGGGCCCTATCTCTCTTACCAGGACAGCGACAGCTGTTAGTGGACCCGCCCCCGACCTAGCCGAGTTGGAAAGAGGGTTCACTCGCGATGGTATTCACGTTGTGTCATTCGAGAAGGGAAAGAACGAAGATCCACGGGAGTTTGGACGAGCGATGAAGTGGTAAGTTGTTGTCTGGATGTTTTCTTAAGCTCATTTGTCTTTTCTACCCAGGTACATAACTTTAGCAGTTTCATTCCTGTGCTTGTCGGTTGCTATCGGTAGCTCGATCATTACTGGAGAGTAAGTGTCTGCTTGCATATAAAGCCTGTCCTTGACATCTTTGCAGTATGAAAGGACCTGTAGAAGAGTTCGGCACTACGCAAGAGATTATAAACCTCACCGTAGCATGTTTCGTCATTGGCTTTGGTATCGGGTAAGCTATTTTGTCGTTCCATATTCGACCATGATTCCCCTTAATATGATAACAGACCACTGTTCTTTGCCCCATTATCAGAAGTCGTTGGCAGAACACTGATGTACCAAGTCAGCATGTTCTTTTTCTTCATTTTCACCTTGCCTAGCGCTCTCGCGAAAAATGCGGCGACGTTGGTTGTTGCTCGCCAGATTGCCGGATTGGCGGCTTCTGCACCAATATGTAATGTAGGCGGAAGGTTAGTGATCGAAGCCTTCTGATGTCCTTTACGTTCACTGATGATCCGTATTTATAGTGTTGCCGATATCTGGGCCGTTGAAGAGCGAGGAATTCCCATGGCCGTGTTCTCGTTCACTCTATTGTGAGACATAATCGGCTGCGATGAATTCTGGCCCTCATTTACATTTATAGTATGGGTCCCTGTCTCGGACCGCTCTTCGGGGGGTGGATTGCTGAGAAAGCTGGTTGGAGATGGATGTGTACGGAGATTCTTGTCGTCATTCAATCTCGATACTCACATTTGCTTGTAGATTGGGTCCTTTTCATCTTTACTGGCGTGTGTTTTATTTTCACGCTGTTCATTCCCGAAACACTGGCATCTATCCTTCTCCGTCGTAAAGCTGAGAAGCTACGAAAATCTACGGGAGACGAGAGCTACCGCACACTTGAAGAGCTTGAACGCGTCCCCTTTTTCGAAACGTTGAAAGTATCCTTGCTCAGGCCCATTGTGATGCTGGTAGCCGAGCCTATCGTGGCCTTGTTTTCTCTATGTGGGTCTCTTCGATATTGCCCCCTGTTATACACTGATATGTTCACAACGGCAGACCTTTCGTTCATTTACAGTCTCCTGTGTACGTTTATGCTGTCGATACACATCTGTGTTTCTTAACTTCCCTACAGACCTATTTTTCTTTGCATTCCCCATTGCCTTTGAGGAGGTGCGAGGTTTTGGTATGGGGATGACGGGAGTTACATTTGTTAGCATCATGGTATGATCTCAGATTTGCATCCTGTGCCATGACTTGATGTCTTATCTCAAATAGATTGGTATTGGACTCGCTATGATGCTTGTACCATATCAAGAGAAGATTTATCGCAAAGCTACCATTCACGGTACATATCCTGAAGCCAGACTTTTCCCTATGATGGCGGGGGCGGTGTAGGTCGGCTTGCGTCCTTTTATGTTCTCGTAGCTCACAATGCCATACAGCATACTACCTGTCGGGCTGTTCATTTTCGCCTTTACTGGAGGGTACTCTTGGGTACACTGGATCGGACCTTGTGTATCAGGAGGCGTCTTTGGTTTTGCGTTGATTATCATTTACATCTCCGCCAACTCCTACATTGTAGACAGTTACAGCTCGTTCGCCGCGTCGGCTATCGCTGCGAAAACATTCTTGCGTTCGGAGATTGGTGCGGCGGTACCGCTGTATTCGACGCAGATGTTCCACAATATGGGTTTCCAGTATGCAGGGCTACTGCTGGCCCTAGTGTCGGTTGCGATAGCGCCGATTCCTTTTGTGTTTTATGTTTATGGTGAGAAAATCAGGCAGAGGTCGAAGAAGGCTACACAGTCTGTTAGAATGTCAGGTCCGCCTGTAAAGAATTTAGATGACGATTTAGAGAAGCCTGCACGAGATGGGAAGGCCTCATAGATAATTAGAACAAGTGGTATATATAGACAGTAAAATATATAGTATTGGTATGGTACTAAATAATGTGATAATTGACTGGACTTTTATAATCACGGACTGCTCTTCATCGTTGCAAGATATGAGCTAATGGCAGAGCCTTTCTGCCAGATTTTGATTGTTAAATGTTAGTTAGAGTTTCGTGTTACGTGTGAGAAGCTTTGAACAAGCATGATACCTTTGTTTTAAGGTACTGATATGGGTCATACACAGATAACCAATGGAACACCGGAACAACTTGTTGAAATGGAACACTGGGTTGGAAGATATAAGCACGATTACATTGACATAAGAATAACGGGACAAGGTTTTCTTGGAGGTGCGGGGACGCCGAATGACTGGAAAACACCAAAGTGATGTGAGGAAGTGGGAGCAAAGACAAAGAGAAAAAGTATGCGCAAGTCACATCAATCTAGTATTTCCGATTACAGTCAGCGAAATGAAAGACACATCCGTCAGAAACAAAAGGGTCCACGGAGCAGGGTAGGGAAGAACATGTGCAGCACATACAAATAGATTGGCAGTCAGAAGTTAGAACTTGGCGCACCGAATACACACAAAGAAAATGGAGAGAACACCGGAGGGAGGGGGGACATAGGTTCGTTATCGTTGAGGCCGATTTCTGAGCACATAGAGGAAATGGCACGGCGAGAGGGAGTGGTGGGCCACCACGACGGGGTCATTATACGAACCCCCGCCGAAACATACAGCGACAGGGTCATTAAAAGAGCCCCTGGCAACGATGAAGAGTTGTCAGGACGGGATTATTACACAGACCTCAGCACAGAGACACAAGAAAAAGGGGAAGATGATGGTAATGGAATGAAAGGACATAGTTCCAAACAAATTTGCAAGGCAGGCAATTTTTATCCGGTGTGAATAGGCGCGCCAAGCAAATTAAGTCTAAATTTAAGTTCCTTCTCGATGATTACATCAGTAATTTCCATATATGGCCAAAAGTCGACAAATCGTGTTCACCGTGGCTCTCGCTGTCTCTCTCGTCGTCTCCAACAAAAAATTGATTATTGGCACTCTAAATGGGATAAATACACCTATTATCCATCTATAAATCCCTCATACTATCGCCAAGTCGATTCTTACCACCTCACGAAGCAGAATTAGGATTATTTAGGATTCTCGACGATGAAGGGATTGTCAATCAAGGACGCACTGTTACCGCAACCGCCTAGCTTCGGGAAGAAGAGGAACTACGAAGTTCACCAGGTACTGGGCACTGGGACGTTTGGGAAGGTCGTTGTACGTCTTTCGCAGCCGTTTCATTTCGCACTGATTCACCGCTTATCGTGCAGCGTGCGACATGGAATGTACCTCCAGAACAGTTAGCAGTATCTGAGCGTGGTGCAGTCGCGGGTGACACTCCTGGGCAGCAATTATCGTCGTCCTCAGCAGTCATTCAAAAGGAGGTTGCACTCAAAATGATCCCCAAGAAGAAGGTGAAGGGCAACGAAGCCAGCGTCTGGGGTGAAATGGAGGTTCTCAAAGGCTTGGATCACCCAAATATTGTATGTGGGACTTCTATTTTTGCTCTTGCTCTTGCTGGCACTCACCATGGCCACAGGTCAAATTTTACGAATGGTTTGAATCGCGCTCCAAGTATTACCTCTCCTTCGAGTTGGCTGTTGGAGGAGAACTGTTCGAAAGGATACTCAAGAAGGGAAAGTTCACTGAAAAGGATGCAGTGAGCGTTGTACGGTGTGTCACAACGTTCTTCGCAGTAGCCTCCATGCTGAAGGCAGTGCAAAGCTCCATTCTCGCTGGCGTACGCTACCTTCATGATCATGACATTGTGCATCGTGATCTAAAGTATGCACCCGCTACTGTCTCCTGTTCAATCGGTGCCTAATCGAACTCAAAAGGCCCGAGAATATCTTATACCGAACCAAGGACGCGGATAGCGACATTGTCATCGCTGATTTCGGCATGTGCGTATCTCTGGCGTAAAATTTCTTGTTGCATTCGGTTTGACAAAAATTTGTAGAGCTAAACACTTGCACTCTCCTGAAGAGCAGCTCCACTCCTTGGCTGGCAGTTTTGGATATGTTGCCCCGGAAGTATTGAACAACGAAGGTCACGGAAAAGCAGTAGATATGTGGTCAACTGGTATCATTACCTATGTGCTACTCTGCGGCTACTCTCCTTTCCGATCCGAGGATGTCAAGATGCTCATCCGAGAGACGACAGAGGCCAAGATTGAGTTTCACGATCGATACTGGAAAAATGTCTCTGTCCATGGTCAGTGTTTCAGGACCAGCAGAGTTGCAACAACTGACAAATTTGCAGCTAAAACTTTCATAAAATCGCTGCTCAACCCTGATCCTGTGAAACGTCCTTCGGCCGCAGAGGCGCTCGACGATCCTGTACGTGATGGTATCGTGTTCGATTCTAAATCTGACACAGTTGATATAGTGGCTGACGACACACGCTGCCAGCACCGAGCACGATCTCGGAGTCGGCCTGCGTGAGCACTTTGATCCTCGAGCTCGGTGGCGCTCAGCTATCGCTTCCGCACGAGCCATCCATCGTCTCGGGAGCGGTATCAGCACGCGCACGATATCTTCGACTGCCACGAATAGTAGTGGTGGCTGGGGTGAAGATGACCGGGAAGCCCAAGATGACGACGACTCGGACTCGAAATCGAAACAGACAGAACACCCGGGTCATAATGATCATGTCCAGGTGACTGGACCTGACGACGGGGGTCGCCCTCGTCTTCATGAATCACCTCTGCCGAAGGTAGATGAACAGATGCCTCCCCCCCCTGTGCCTCCTCCCCAAGTCGCTAAGGAATCGGTGCCTCCGTCCCCCAAATCGCTTCCGCAAGCCGTGGATGAAGAACCTGCACCAGTGACAGAGCAGGAGGAGGAATCAAAGGCAGATCAAGATGAGATGAATGCCTTGCGGATGCCTGGATCATTCGATTTCCCCGACAATTACCACAGCCACCACTCAAGTTGGGGTGAATTTGTTCGAAAGTTGCGGTTGGGTTAGTGACGTTTTCTTTATTTCCGTGTTATTCTTTTATCTATTTTCATTCGATGATTCTTTATTTCTCGTTGCTAGCTATAACTCCTGATCTATTGTATGAACTAGGACGATATACCACAGACTACCTTTGGAGTTATTGGAAATTTGCATGGTCGGCACGGACAGGCTAACATCCATCATATTTGTCCACAAGAACGAGTGACAAGTTCTACCTGATTATTGAATGCCTGTCAGTGTCCGACGATACTGGGGGAGTAGAAATGAGCACCAATCTTCTCCTTGCATAATCACGTCCTCTTTGTCGAACGAAGTCTGCGGAGTCCTGTCCTTCAATCGGTCACACGATCGCCTTGAACTGATATGAATATGACATCCACCATCCTCTCCGTCCATTACCTCCGTTACATGTCAGGCAGGGGAAGTATGGTTTCCCCATGGAACCGCGGCGAGGTCGTAGGTGAGGGCAAGATGAGGGTGCCGATGATATCGCTCGGATGCTCAGTGTGCCTTCGGATGGAGAGAGCACCGAGACGGAGTTGGTTGAAGGGAGATATCGAATGCAATGGGCGTATTCTCGGGCTGGGCGGGCTAGCCTCCGCCTAGATCGAATTTGAACCTGATACCGTTGGCGGACACGACTCCGGCGTTCTGCTCTATTCCCGCAGGCACAGCAGGGATGATTCCTCCGGGGCAAGCGTACACCCAAACTCCGGCATGTAATGATGAAGAGACGGGGCTCGGTACTTTGCCCCACGGCGAAAGCTCTTTCGATTGATTGTGGGAATACGTAGACGCGTATTCAATAAGGGGGCGGAATGGATAGAAAAAAGGTAGAAAGGTGATATCAAGACCGGGATGACATAAACATAGGATCCTATGTCGTCGGCATGTAAGTTGCGTACATTGCGTTGAGCGATAGTAGGCTTCTAAATTTGACGTCCTCGGTAGCTCCACCGTGGGCAGAAGTTGAGCTCGGCAAGCTACGCAATTGACCTGCAAATGTGAAGGAATATCTTGCGACGATCCTGGTGGTAAAGATAAAGGGTATGTAGAGAGGGAAATGCAAGGGTGAGTATAGATAGACTCCAGTTTCTCTTCGCTGACTCGTAGCTTTAAACGGCAGTGCCAACAGAGTGACCCGAATTCGACCCCATTTAGATCAAATCCAGGACTTTGTCATGATCGGTGCCTAAAATTGCTATTCTCCCCGTCCACCGAATACGCACATCCAGTCCGTCCTGTCCCCGAGAGGACCTGAGAGACTTGAAATCATTCAACAATGGATGAGGACGCGCTCCTTTCAACTGGGTGTAGTGGGAAATGCAGATGATCTGAAGGACAACTGACTGGAGAGTCGTTGCTCGGGAGAGGACCATCTTCAGACATGCGTCATCGGTAAGAATAACTGGATTGGAGACTGGAGACATCTCTTTGATGGAGAGCTGCGTTAGATTAGGTGCGACAGGGTAGCTACTTTCTGGGTTGTACATGAGGGCACCATAGACCTCCTTCGAGTTGATCGCTTGGACTTCGATGGTAAGAGATGTTAGGCCTGGAGTGAGAAAAGGAGTAATGTGAGATGGTGATAGAACCTTCATTGATAGTGAACGTCCAGGGTGATTGGAGCTACCCATAAGGGAAGACAGGTGGTTGACATGTTCGGGGCCAAAGTTTGATTCATACACCCCGGAATCGATGACCAGCTCCTCCAACGAAGGAAAAATCACACTGGAAAAGCATGCTGTTGATGCGTACACTGTCACCTTGCGGATGTTTGGGTGAGTGAGAGGTATGGGTGGAAAGTTATCTGGTGGACGAATCGATGGCTTGTACCAAATGGAAATATCCTGGAGAGATGGTGATGATTCAATAAGTTGGCGGAATTGGACTATAGATTGAACTGTTCCGAGAAAGCTCGTAAGATGCGGAAATGACAGGTTTTTGAGCAAGATACCGCCTCTAAGATGGATGTTCTCGAGGTTGAGAGCTCTGGAAAATGCCGAGATAGGGTATGCAGGATCAAGGCATGGCACTTCAGTGTGAATATCAATATTTTTCAGATGTGTCAACCTCGATTCTCTGTACTCCCAAATATTGATAATGTCCAGAATTGCGGGACAGTTACCACAGGATAGGACAAGCGTGTGCCAGCACGCCACGTGCAGGCGAAGGATATGTAGAATGCTTGTGCAGTGGCCGTCGCGGTCGACATCTACCCTCTTGGTAGATGCACGGGCATCGAGACAGACATTGAGTGGTAGTCCATGTGAACGGTCGAGGTAGCTCCCCAGGATGTCAGCAACGTGATATCGCTTGGAGTTCATTGGTGGGATGACAGCCGTGGACCAGAGATGGGGGGAGGAGAGGCAAAACGACTTCCACTGACTGCACACATGGGTAAGGACCCAAGGTGGACCCTTGATGACATCGATACTGTTTGGCATGTTTGCGCACATTAATGAAAAGATCTCAAAGAGAATTTCATTTGGTAACTGTCGAACAGGAGTGACCAACGAATGGTACTTAGTAAGTTTGGCTGCTGCATGACCTCGTTCTGCTAGAAGACGGCTTCTGAGCACCTCTAGAAGGTTTAGCTGGTGATCGATGGACTGAATATTTCCCTCTACGCTGAGAATAACAGATTTAACAAGCGAGATATTGACAGGTGATAGTTTGTTGTCGAAATATTGATATATGTTGCCATTATGCAAATATTGTGATGGAGATGCAGATAGCCCGCAGTATAAACAAGGACTAGGCATAGCTACAGCATAATTAGAGTGTAGGATAAGGGCAGGAAGGAAAATAGACGCACCCTGCAGTCAGTGAGTCTCATGGTGGTGGTGGATAATACTGAAGTTGCAGGCTTCGGATCTGTCCGGTAAATTTCACAACTGAAGCATGAAATTGAGATATTATTTAAATAAATATTATACCTCATAAGTTATTAGATATGTCAATAATTGCCTCCTTACTTGCTCCTTATCACCAGGGCTCCAGAGCAAGGCTAAATTAAAGCACGCGTATACATGCAGATGCAGTGGGCAATCAATTTCCTAGGAAACAAAGTGGTAACCTATGTTTCCTTAGCATATTCCGATTAAAATTGTGGCATACGGTCAGACTGCCACACCACCAGCGGCATTGTCTATCTCGGTATAGGTGAACAGTTAATCCAAGCCCCCTGATGCCCTGAATCCTCTGCAATATCTTCTTGTCCAATTCTCCACTACCTCATATACCTACAAGTACAGATTGAAGCCTTGCAATGATATCTAATAATTTCCCTTCCTATATGTATCACATTGTCTTCTGCCCCAACTAACTCGAGATCCTTCAGCTTTGGTAAGAAGCTGCCAACGTCCATTATGCGCTTGAGGAGCTTTGCTGTGATGCTGAACCCCCCAAATGGAGATGAGGTTCCACGATAGTGACTTTGAGGGTCTGGATGAGGTCTACACCCTGGATGATCAGATGTTAAGGTGTGATACGAGCACAACGTTGAAGAAGTTGAAGTTGAACAAAAAGTATCACAAGGCAAAACCAAGGACCAAGCACATGCAGAAGGTGCAGCTGCAAATAATGCGATACCACATTGGTGGCACATTCTGATCAAAAAATGACAAACAGGTGGCATTCTCCCTCAAACCAAAACACTGATGTCAACTACAGCTGATCCATGGCAGACAGTACTACCTGTCGAGCTGGTTGAGATGATCCTGCAAGGCATCAACCTGCAGGATAAACATACCCTCATGTGAGGGTGGCGAAGAGTCACTGCTCACACAAGAAACTCGCGCAATAAAGACAGTTGTAGTGGCTGTATATTGTAAAAGCCTAAGCCCATAAATAAAAGTAAACTACTTTATATATGGGCTCGTAAATCAAATAACTAACTAAATAACAAACTAGGGTTAAGACAAATGTAAGCAAAGAGGTATCGAACATCGACTCATTACATACACCCTCCTGGTCAATAAGATTGGCCATACATAAGTGTTGTCTCTTTTGTGATAGCAAAGGTAAGAATGAGAATCAAGCAAACGGAAATAGCACATCACGTCACTGTGACCAAATCTTTCTTCTCAGGCAGTTCCCATGGCCGTGCCACCATTTCCGTCCTCTTCCTCTCCGTTGTCAGGATCTCCCTCGGCATCCGCTTCGTTGTTGCCCTGGGGCGACCCTCCGATGAACTGCAAGGATCCCTCATCCCCACTAGAATCAAGGAAATCCTGCAAGTCGTCATCTTCAAAGAAAAGCTTGTTACAATTTATTTACTTTTTACCCTTCAGAACCTTCACATTGGCACTATATGCATCACATTTGCAACAGTCACATCAACTTCTATAAATCTTCACCATCACCATTGCCAATAGCTATTATTAGGACTATCATTTTAGTATATAAGTAGCATGCTCTCAGCTGTAATACTCAGCTTCGAGCTAAAGTTTATCTATACCATTCTTCTCTCGATTCACTCACAACGACCTGACTGTTGAGCCAGTACTTGACCCCTATCAGACACAATTGAGACTCCATTAGGCTCGGGTGCAACCCAGTATAACCTAGTGGTTTACTCTAGTCTGAATTAATCAAGGCCAGTGCTAACAATTAGCTTGAAGCTTCCCTACACTTCCTTCAAGTGCTAGCCACTGTTAGGACACATAAGCATCACCCCAGACATCACGACACTTGACCAAAATATCCTAATCGTCGCACTAGTATCATCTAGCATCGTTTTCGGAGTAACCATCATCATCCTAGTCTATTTCGGCAACAACCTGTGAGCCTGGTGCATTCGCACCTGGTCAGCACCCCAGCCAATCCAACAAAACCCCCCCTTCCACTACAACCCACCCTACAATGTTTCCTTTGGACCCCTCCCCCCCCCGAGGGTCCAACCGACGATCCAGACTACAGAACATTCTGAGACTACCAACCTCCTGATGGAGGACAATCCCAGGAGCCCTATCAGAAGAACCAATGAGCCCGAGCCTGAGAGCCCCATCGCTGGACCTTCCAGGCCTCGGAACACCTTTTGCCCAAGACCTGGAACTCCCAGATTTGAGGAGGACATCATCAGACAGAACCTTCCAAGTTCCAGCCCAGAGACCTCCCTTAGACAGAGCCCACCACTCCCCGACAACACACACCCGCTCTGGGGTCTACGGACTACGAACCCTGATCCTCAAGGAAGATTCTCCTCCGATTCCGAATCTGAATCTTCCTCCCCAGACCCGGAGGCCATCCCTGTTCACCAGACCCCGTGAGCAGGCCCCTCTCAACCTATTCAGGGTCCAGCTCCAGGAGAGTTTGTGGAGGTTGAGGGGAGATTCATCATTTGGCCAGTCATCAGTGACACTGCGGATGACCAGCAGCGGGTGCGAGAGCTCAGGAACAAGCAACTATCACTCGCTCGAGTCAGAAGGCTCCAGCTGACAAGGCAGCCCTGGGAAACCCAATGACAATACACCATCAGACAGCGAGCCCTCAGCAGGCATGAGACCCCTCTTCCCCAAAGGGTGGAAGAGATCTTGGCAAGAAACGAGCTCAACAAGAGCCCCTTCTATCCAAACGGACCAGACAGGGTCTGGCCAGACATCACCAACCAACAGCGATGCCTCCTCAGAGAATATTGAGCCAAGGCATGGGACCTCAGAAGAAGAGATTACCTCCAACGAGGAGGAGAAGATCTGGGAACAGTGGAGACATACAGAGGAACCCAAGGCTATGAAATCACCCCATCACAGCGAAGATGGGAACAAGTATATGGACCTCGACCAGGGAGGAGGGTACGGGATGGAACCCTATGAGAAAGAACTGAGGGGGAAGCCAAGCAACTTTTTGAGGAACTGGGAACCCTACAAGGAACCTGGGAGAGGATCAACCGTGACCTCACCTATGATGAGTGGGTCGGGGAGGGACAGATACAGTGGGACGAACCCCTTCAAAGGTTCTACCACCAGGACTCCATACTGGGAGATGAGGCCTCTGCCTGATTCCCCTCCCTCCCGAACCAGAAAACAAGGGTATTACCCCTGGCCAACCCAGAGCCAACTCATTGCCAGATCAGGAGAGGCCAGTGGGTCAAAGAAGGAATATACCGAAGAAGGAAAGCTCCTCTCCCTGGAAGAAGTCAAAATAAGAAGGGCAGCTGCTGTGCGAGAAAGAAAAGACATGGAAGAAGTCATCCAAAGGGAACAAGAGAAGATGCGACAGCTAGCAAGCTACTGGGACCTCGACCTGGTAGAAGGGAAAGGAAAGGAACTGGCTGAACCAGCTCCTCCTGTTCCCCCTAGACCCCACAGAGGAAGACGACCCCCAGACCCCCCTCCCCTAGGGCCTCCCTCCATCGGGCATGATCGAGACTGATTCTCGGTCCCATGATGACCCTCAAAATATCCAAGACCCCCTGACAATGGCTGGCCAATGGGCCCTGCTGGCAATGACGACCTATTCCCCTCCATCAAGCCAACCCTACTATGCACCCCCCTTCCCTTCGAAGGGAAACACAATGATATAATTTGATTCTTTGGAGACTGCATTGCCTACTTTGAAGTCCATGATTCCTACTTCAACACCACCCTAAAGGTCCCGTTTGCAGCCTCCTATTTCAAAGGGGCAGCGGCCAAGTGGTGGACTAATAAACAAATGGAGTACTACAGCGAGCAACTAGAAAGATTCTGCTACCCAAACTGGCAAAACTTCATGTGCTGATGAACCTAGACTTCTGTGGCAACAGCAAACCAAAACTCAAAGAGTAATGATTAATGACGGTGTAGACCAGAGATAAAGGTACTGTGTTGTGCGAGTTGTTCGGGGCACCTCCATGCGACCTAATCACTTCCTCTAGATGTGAGTTTATACTGTGACTTTTCAGTCAAGCAAGTAGCACTCAAGCGATCGAGTACTAAAAGGTGTTGGCTGTAGGCCGGTGATAATCTCAATGACGAGATTGAACAGTTTTGGGTATGATGTGAATACTGCAAATCTGGTGTAACAAGGAGAAACAAATAGACGAGGTCTCTAGATGTCGGTCCTATGAAAATATCGGTGAAAATGAAGCTAGGTGTGCAGCAGTTGGTTTATAACTGGTGGAGTGTTGATGTACTGGGTGGTGATCCTAATAATGCTGGTTAGTGTGGTCAAAAGTGTGAAAATACATTTATATCCAGTGGGGCATGGAGATAATGAGTGTTGATCCTATATGAGACAAAATATACTGAAGTCGATGTCGAAAGCTGAGTCTATTCGTAGACGTTCCTATCCTATGTCAATGTCAAACCTATGAGTCCTCTCGAGGGACTATCCTATCCTATCCAATCCTATCCTATAACGGTCCTACACGGTGTTGAATCCAAAACAATCCTATGTTGATGATGTTGATTCCTATAAGTCTGCCAGAGACTACCCAAGTGGGCTGCGATAAACGATGTTGAATATAAAGCCAAATAAAACTCCTATGGTACAAAGATGAAGACAATCCAATCCTATAAAACAAAAGAGGTGGTGTATGATGCAAACACCGGTGTTACGCATTTGACATGGGTATCAACCACTAATGACGGGGTGCAAGCTAACATGCAATGTGCGACACCAGAGATAATTCCTAAAACTGGTCGATCACGGTTTAGAGCATTTCTCCAGGAGGGCGTGAAGGAGTACGAAGCTCAGACGGTGTAAAACTGGTCTCTGGCTTATAGTGAGCATATGGGGGCAAACAATTACTATTGTTCATATACTGCGCTATGTGTGGAGTATGGTTCATTTAAAACTGGTGCTAATGACTGTAGCAAGTGTGTAGAGACGAGATTATATCTGGTGACATGCATATAGCAAAGCTAATGGCAGAGTAACGGGTGGTAGTTGATTCACTCCTGTACTACAATTTTCTATCCACTCTTATACTACCGGAGATAATAATTATTAGTGGTACTTAGTAAAGCTATAACACTGTGGCTTTGTAAAGATTCTAGCGACCATATGTATCTCTGTAGTCGCTTGTAACAGCCAATCCTCTGCATTACCGAAGGAAGGTAAATTTCCTAGATCATGGGTCTTCTCCAGCATGGTTTTTGAGGTGCCATTGAACTGCGGACTGGGAGGGTACGGTCGATAACCTGAGGTGTATGAAAGGAGTATCGAGTGCTAGCAACCTTGGCATGGTGTTATTGGTAAAAAACCGGGCATCTAGCTGACCAAAACCCGGTGATTATTGAAGCGGAATATTGGTCAATGGGTATGACCTCATATAATTAAACGATCAATGCCGGGTTTTTATGCCGTGATGCGCTCTGATGCGTCGTATGATTTATCTCCGGTGGTCACCTAATTGGTCGATATTGGTACCTAACTGTGATGGCATACGATTTGAGCTGTGAAACGAGTTGGGAGGGATATTTTTCATTATCTCTGGTCGTTGAAGTGTCAAGAAGGTCCTATAGTAGCGTGTGCACACCGGAGATAATATTATATCCGGTGCTAAGTCAGTTGTCACTTAGAAATGACCAAGTTCATGACTAGTGGGTGTGGGCCATCACAGACGTGTGGCATAACCGAGTCCTATTGTCTTTTTTTTTTTTTTTAAATAAATATATTATACATGGTGTAATCAATGAGATGTGTGAACATGTAGGAACATTTCCTCCTTTTATGTTGTCACCTTAGTGTAAATGTATATCACTGCTTCATATTCATCTAATCTATTGCATAAGTCAATAGTGCTTATGTGGCCTTCTTGTCTTGCATTACGTCCAAGTGTTATGCCATCATTGAACCATACAATCCTGTTGTCATCTATATACCGAGCAGTGAAATGATTGCTGCAAAAATACACTATACCTGTCAGCACATATTGTATGGTATCAGTCTTTATCATGACATCAATATGAGGGTCAGGAGATGTTGTAGTAAAAGACACCAGTAGTGCTATAAGTGGTGGAGCATACATGAATAGCTCTTTCATGTGAACTGGAGCATGACAGTGGGTACAGCTCTTTACAGACTGTCTGTCTGCACTGATACTCAGGTAATCCTGAATAGAATGCCATGCAAATTGTTTGCCAGTATTAGATGGCATAATAGAGCAGTTGAATGATTCTATTGTGGATGCCACATGATTATTAGTACAAATCTTAGTTGATTTGTTGAATACATCAGGACCCATGAAAATCTTACTTATAATAGCATCTACACTTGTATCCTCTCCAAATTTAAACAAGTCACCATACTTGTTACTCAAGTGTCTACGAAAATAGTCTCGCACTTCTTCTAGAGTATACTGATTATCTATATGCTTTTGAAAACACCCTGAAAGAAGCCCTAGCCATTCTGTGTTCATACTATTAAATTTATCAGTATATCTGAGTGGATTAGAGTTCCATGTATTAAAAAGTATAAACAGTACTGCATCATATGCACAACTATTTCTATGCCACTTGCAACCCCGTGGAGTTGTGTTTACAGATGTACTTGGTGTGTATATATTGCTATCTTTGTCATTATTTTGATGTTTAGATTGTTTATGAACAGGTGATACAATGAATGAAGATACCACAGATGGGTCAGATGGTCTGCTCTTTCTTTTGGTGGATTGTTTCATAGGGGTAATCAAGCGATCTTTATTTGTAGTAATAGATTTAGGCAATCCTTGTGATATGGGATATGTTGGAGCCTTTACCATGGCAGGTTGAAGATCACTCTGAATGGGTTGAGGTGGCTTTGGAAGAGGTTTATGTCCATATTTTGATAAATCCCAATTTATGACTGTCTGATCAATAAGTTCCAGTGGATCTGATTTAGTCCAACGAATGCTATGCTCCACTGCATCAGGTACAAAATATTTGCCAAATGTGCTTTGAAAAGATTCAATTAATGCATAGCGACGGTCACCACAAACACTTAAAGGCAACTGTCCATTGTACTGCAGATCTGTTATATGATCTAGCAGTTCCAGTTCTCGAAACTCTTGGCGAAGATGACCAGAACACATACCATGTATTTTTGCTGGATCAAATGCTTCCATATTGCGGTCAGTATAATCAGGTAAGATCAAGGTACCTTGTGAAGATGCACTTCTGGACAATGCTGTATAATAGGACTGATGAGATCGACAGTTGTTCAGATCAACAACATTCCATGGTCTGGTTTTTCCTTGTGAACAATAATCTGTCATGGCAAAGTTTGGAATTATCTCCACCTGAAGTCGAGAGATATTAAGCTTTGAATCATCCTTTAGCATACATGTAATAGCAACAGAAGTTCTTGTCAAAGGTACAACATTTTCTGGTAGACCAGGAATATGTATGGGTTCAGGTGGTGCAGCAAGTTTAACAAATAATGTTTGCAACACTCTCTGGCCTCTTGTTCCTGTACCCTCAACCCAAGAGTACACAAAAGCTTCCTGTCCTTTAGTAATTCCTAGCTCTGTAGCTGTGTTTAATCTGATCATAATAGGTAAACCTTTGCATAATGATAGCTTTGCTGGTATCTGTTTATTATTAGCACTAGGAAGAGAGTTCCATAGTTCAATTTGAATTTGTGGAGACAGTATGGTCACTTTGCTTGATTTTCCACGTTTGACTTGGGCTAAATTAACATTTTCTGAAATCATATCTTCTGAAAAGAAATGGACTAACTCTTGATTAGTTTCCTGAGCAAACCGTATAGTACCTATTCTATTGATTTCATCTTTCTGTACATTCAGCCCAGTTATTATTGATACATTTCTAAATTCACTGCTGTTTATATCAGGTGCAACAGATGAAGAACCACACACTCGAGATGCAAGAAATTCAATATCTTTAACTGTACATGCCTTATATCTCATGTTTGATAATGCAGTTCGTAATTTATGATCATCTTCTGTTTGAGATAGTTGGCGCATATTCTTGCGTAATATCACAACTGTTGTAACTTGATGCCATATGGCTTTTCCTAATGCACTATCTTGACCTTTCTTACTAGTAGCGATCAGGCCTGTTGGAGGAGAATACAATGCAGAAGACTCACCTCCCATGACTGGAGGCAACTGAGCAAAATCACCAGCAAATATCATGTTCATTCCTCCAAAGGGTAAGTCAGGATGGTTCAAACAAGCTGCCAATCGGCTGCTGATTTTAAATAAATCAGAACAGGAAAGCATAGAGACCTCATCTAGAAAAACATAATCAACCCCCATCAAGCGTGCTTTAACTTCTGCCATACCTTTCTTACTCAAATCGCTTCCAGAAAATTCATTTATTCCAAATGTGAAATGATATGTGGATCCTTTGACAATAGAGGCAGCAGTACCTGTAGGTGCCACACAGACTAATCTGCCACTCTCTTGTTTCTGTTTGAAAAATTCTGTAAGTGATTTCAATACTTGAGACTTCCCAGTTCCACCCATGCCTCCGATATACATTTTCAGTTGTTCTGCACTTGGATCTAATGAATGTTGAGCAACAATTCGGAATGCTCTGTCTTGTTCTGTATTCAATTTAAAGAGCTGAGTAACATTATCCAAAATATCACATTCATTGGTCTGATGTTTTGATTTGGTAAGATGGTTACGGGTTATAACTTCTGCCTGATCAACATATTTTTGATGATTGGAGGTCTTATTGTTCATGTTTTTGTTATGCTCAATAACTCTGCTTTCAAGCACTGCTTGTCGTAGTACAGCAACTTCTTGCTTCCATTCTGAAGCAGGCCGGTTCTGGATAACAATAGATTCTTGGATATGCCTCATATCAGCTAAATCATGTTGTGGAATTGACCATGAACATCCATCAGTTCCCATATTTTTTGCAATCTTTGCAATTTTCTGAGCTCGTTTCATATAAGCAGTTCCCAACTTAGTTGCTATTTGTTCAAAATCACCAGAAATACCTGTATCAATATCATCTGGAGAAATATAGACATCACTATTGTGGTCTAATACTGACCAATTAGTATCAAAAAAATCAGCTTCTTGTATTTCTCCTTGTCTCATCTGTGCATTGTAATCATCCTTTGCATCTAAACATTCATATCGTAGATTAAAATTACTGATTATCTTAGCCTGCCAAGGCAGAAGTTTGAATTCAGTAAATGCTATAGCCCAGCTAGCATCAATAGACTTGAGATCCTTTCCACGGCGCCAAGGTTTGAACAATGTAAGCATAGTGATGCAATAGTATTCACGATCTCCAACATTATGTCTTGGTAACAGGCCTCCTACAAAATTAGGAATGTGTCTCAAAGTCTCTGGTTTGACAGATACATGATGAGTATCATGTAAAGGATGCATAGCTAGAAACTTATATTTAGGGTACTTGACTTTATTGTTAGATGTTGGTGAAGTGTTAGGTATGGTATTGACAGGTATGTCATCTATTAATGTTGATTGAGTTGATTGTTGAGAATATGATGGAGGATGTTCAGATGAGCTTTGTGTACCTACCATAGTAGATTGAGAGTGAGAATGATTGTTAAGGTCATTTTGCTGGTCCAATTTGATGCCGGATGTAGTATCAGATACAGCATCATCATTAACTATAAAGTCTGCTAGAGATGATGAATCTAAAGAGTTATCAGAGTTGTGAGAAGACATGTGTTCAGTATCTGAGCAATCATCACCCTGCTCTTCTAGCTTTTCTATTACAGAATCTGTATCACTGTGTTCTGTATCTGTCATATCTGAGGCTTTTGTGTTAGACTTCAAAACACGAATACGCATCCGTTCACATCTACAGATCCATTCATACAGAGACAGGTGTTCTAACTCAGAGGGTCGATGTATATAATCTTCAACAGGAGAAATACCTATTATAGCATCATCTTTCTTTTTAATATGTATTTTAATCTCTTCAATCACATCACCTTCAACCTTCCAGTCATTTTTAACTTCTGCAACAAAAGACCTCCAGTAAAAAGTCACAAATGTACGGTTTGTATAATGATCTGGTAAGCCAAGTAAATATGAACATATCATGGGTGCCCCAATTTCCATTTTTGCACCCAACATATTGACCATCTGTGTCATAAGTTTTCTTGCCTTGTCATACTGTGATTTTCCTAACAGAGGTTGCTCCTTATTTCTTTGAAATACACTCTTAATAACATCAAAAAAAACATGAGTTTTTAATGCAGGTTTGGTGACATAGTCACTTACATATATCAACACTGCCTTAATTGCAGTTCCAGATCGCAAGGAAGTGACGTCTGTATTACACCGTAACAGATATGTCAACAGAAAAGTGAATGTATTAAGCCAGGATTCTTTTTTTTTAATATTCAGGTGACCGGTGGAAGTATCTACATTACTTTTTGAAAACAGTGGCCTTGGAAATCTCCCACGACATTTTCCCCATTTATTATCTTTACACCCTTTAGCTGCTACATTCCGTTTCAAGGTACCATCTGCCCATGTGTTCTGGTGACATGTATGTACATTGACTAGATTGAGTATTATATCAACAGTCTGCTTAAAATATGACCACCATGATTCATTTTTCTTACATCCAAGACAAGTAGGCACTTTACAGACACACAATGAGGGTGGCGGAATGGGAAGTGTTTCAGTTGGATCTTGAAAATCTGGTAACAAACTAGCTTTATGTCTCATTTCAATCACTTCAAGACTTGAGCCTGTGATATAGTCACCAGAATGAGCTGCTTCCAGATATGCAATCAACTGCTGTTGAAACTCAGACTCCTCTCCAACTAACCTGTCTCTGATTTCCTGAGGACTCAAACCACATCGTATCCAAGCTATCAAGTGGAGATGCAAGGTGAGACGACCTTGTTGTTCCACTGCTCCATAATAAGAAGATACATTTCCATATGCACCAGGCTCTTCTTGATCTGGTTTAAGTACATGTTCAACAAATAACTTCACTATAAAATTGAAAAATCTAGCTGCAGCAGCTGGATTACTAGTAATAAGAAGGAGCCGGTTTCGGTCACAACGTAATGCAGGCGAAAATGTAATATCTTTATCAGCCCAGTATAGAGCAATAGGATGCTTAAAATCAGAAGGGGCAAATGTAATGTACCATGTCGGAGCACCTTCAGCTGCCATTAATGAGTATACTTCATTGCGCATGTATTTCTTTGATGTAAGAGACCCTTGCACCTTGTAAGATACATAATCCAAATCATTGAAAAGTTGAAAACAATCCTTTTCTGCTTGTGTTTGTGGTACAACTGATTGACCAGAACTCAACCGATTGGATAAATCCTCTAGAACATGCTCATCTATAGTCATGATTCTCTCTGCAATGCCTTTGAATTTATCCTTCTTAACAAGGAGATATCCAGCAGATGTACTAGCTTTGATCTGTGTGTGGCTGAATGCAACAAATGGAAAGTTGACATCAGTCTGAAATCTCTTATCATGATACATCATCAGCCAACGCATATGAGCAGCATCCGAGAGGGGTGTGTCTCCAATACTTCCCATTCCATATGGAAAGAGCCATGGAAATATAGATGAATACCGTGAAGGGTTATTATATATGGATTCAGGTTGCTCTGCATGGCCTATTGCTAAGACTCCATTGTCTTCCTTAAAATGTTTAGTGGCCAAACTTTTTTGGGTCTTTATATCCAGAAGTGGTAACCCTTCACCAATCAGACCATGTACTACCATTGGACATTGTCCTTCTTCAGTACCATCAGCATCAGAATTGTCAAACACACTTGTACCTTCTGGAACCTTATTTGTAAGACTGTGCTGGTATATAACTTCTACCGGTATAGCATTATCTGGGTATTCATTGAGATTCTCTTTAGAGATTTGTACATGCCGATACTCTGAGTGATTGTTACATAGCCAATGTAAAGCATTTACAACAACACGGTGTCGCACCAGTAAAGTTGTACGCTTCAGATCTTCTTCAGTAGGTTGGTTTGGTCCTGTAAACATAATAGCAAGCACTTCATCAATGTCTGACTTTGGAGGGGGCAACATATCATAAACCTTAGCTACAGGAGACTCAAAAGAAATAACATGTGAAACCATCTTATGACTACCAAGATCAGGATGACCGCTTGATGCCAAAGAGACTTTTACAAAACAAGAGTTGTGACGTACTCTGGCCACCAATAGCTTTTCAACGAATGTCAACTTTTTCAGTACATCAGGTACCTCTCCAAGCCATAACCCATTGCACAATGCATTAGCAGGAATGCAACCTTTACGGACAGAGGCACGACAAGCCAAGCATATCATTTGAGTGGAATCTGCCAGTACCGGACCATTTATATTTGTAACAGGATCTCTCTCATTGACACGTTCAATTCTAGTTACATCAGGATTCTCTAATATATATAGAAACCGCTTGACATGTTTGATGTCACTTAATTGGGTCAATGGGACCAGTTGGCCACACACTGCACATCCCGCTTCACAGAATGCTTCTGGACTGGATGCCTTACAGAATGAATCAACAATAGACAGAGTGCGTGCTTCATCTAGAGGTGGAGGAGGGAAAGCATATTGTTTGCTGTCTTCAAAAGGACCCATACCAATTTTATTTCTTTGGGCTAGTGTAGGCTTTAAACCTGGTAGCAAGTGTTGTTTTAATACAGTAATGGTGTGGGCACATTTTTTGCAGGTATGTGACTGAACCATTTTAATCATAGCATCTTTATTTTTGTAAGACAAGCCACTTGCCTCAATGTCATGTATCTTTGTCAAGGCTCTTAATGTTCTTACTGGTATAAATGCACAGATCACAGACAGTGGTACACAAATTCTAACATGGTTATCAGGTAACACATCAGGAAGTGGTTCCTCTGCAAGATGGTGCCCAACAAAGCTGTATCGATATATATTTTGGTTAGCATTATAAGGCCCAAAAGTGGTCGGTAGCCATGGTTTGAGTGTATCATAACTGATGTATTGGATACCACCTCCAATGTGAACTGTCGGAGTTGCACTGTATTGACAATCCTGAGTTCCCCCTGGAATTCAACAAGAAAAGGGATTCAGACAATCCATAAACAAATACACCGACAGCGAACATGCACAGCGCATACATGACATATAAGTTATGTATACTCAAGCGTAATCCTATGGTACAAACTATACTGATGTCATAGTTCCGACAACATTTTATCGAACATACACCCGAAAACAAGGCGTGCACATCTGTATCATTCCGAGCAGGAACAGAAAATACACTGAGTGTCTGCGCCCATATGTCCGGCACGCAGATCACAATGAGAGTTTGTACCCATATATTCGGCGTACGGAACTAAGTCTAACGGCAGGTTCGAGTGAGAGCATACAAGAGTGGCTGCGTACGACGGACAGGTTAGTTAGGCAGTGACAAATATAAACATGCGTGCTCACCAGTCGAAGACACCCACATTGGAGAGGACCGTCCACAAGCCATCGAAGGACATACAATAAGATATGCCTCGGCGATTTCGAGGCGGTGGAGAGCAGTCGCAACTCGGTCCATCAGTTCCTGTACCCAAGATGTCGTATTCGTAGCATTGCACGCTCGCGGACGAAGGAACATCTTTAGTTTCCAAAAAGGTGGACCGGACGAACGAGCAGCCAAATGCAAGACATTCGTGGATAGCGATGGGCTCATTCGCCTGCTCCCAGATGGCGACTAAGCACGAGTGAACGGAGAGGTTGAAAGAGGACTGCGATAAAAGTCCAAGATATGAGTCGTAAATCGATGCAGTGGGAGGGTAAAACAAACGCACCAACAAACAAGGCCCATCCTGAATAAGACGTAGCGGATTGTGATGCTCCCAAAAGGTGACTGAGCACGTGTGAACGTCAGAAGCGGACTGTGATAGATTTCCACAAAATGAGTCGGCAACCAAGGCGGTCGAGGTGGGTAAAATAAACGCACGGATAAGTGAGGCTGCTTCCTGAATAGGTTTTAAGTAGATTATCATCGCCATACGGAATGTACAGTACCAGAAAGACGTTGTTTTGAAAAGTTGCGGCTGTATACTCCAGGAGGGTAGTGGAATCCACTCCAGATCACCTAGCGACAGTTGGTATCAAATATATACATTAGGAAACGAACGACTCACCACAGCTATGGCAGATAGTTTCAACATACGCAACGACATACTGATTCGACGAAGGAGTTACGGAGTAGAAAGTGAAGAAAAAAAATTAAATCAGGGGTCGGACGACATCCGTCTGCACGTGACAAATGTACCGGTGCCGGGATCCCAACTATACCCGATGTGATGCAAGACGCTGTCGTCATCTGAAGTTACGGTTATATCCGGCGGGGTTTCAACTCGGCTGTATCAAGCCCATGGAAACAAAAGATTCCCTTTTGTTTCCGCCTTTCTACATTACAAACTCGACAGCACTTCTTGCGGTACGGCACAGTTTCAAATGCGAATTTCGCATGGTAGTCGTTGAGATACAATAATTCGGCATGTACATCAATCGGTCAACCTAGACGATGCTAATGCTAACTGGTTTCGTCAGCAGACTACTGACACTGGCAGGGGGGCTAGCGACTGGCGTATCGCCCTGCAGTGCACCATCTTTCGTAGTCGTACGGCCCTCATCTATGGGCTCATATAGCAGCGTTGACCAGTGCAACGACATAGTATAACTTGTATTCTATTGTAGAGTACAATAGTTACTATAATACAGCCAAATTTGTGTCGCACCACAACGACCTCTGAGACCAAAAAAAAAATACACCAGACTGTCGACTACTGGTGTTTCCAAACCTCTGAATTCAGCTATGAATCACAATATTACAGGATATACTCTGGGAATATGATAAGCCTAGGAGTCAAAAAAATGGCTTTAACAGATTCGTTGCAAGCAAGATCATTACAGATACGGGTAAGATACTTCACCTCTTCTGCCAGGACAGGTCTGGGGAGTGTCAATGCAATAGATATACGGACAGAACCACCAAAGTGGTGATACTCGGTATATCTCGTCGAGAGTAAGATGCATTGGAGGAACGTTTCTGACAGTTCGCGAGGAAAATCCCATCGGCTGAGTCTGTCCACACAGACGGTTATGCCGAGAGTAGCAGACGATGACTCTTTGGCAGGAGACATCCATGTCACGACGCTCCAAAGCATACGACGAATCGAAGAAACAGGTGCGACCAGTTTAATGTGTTTCAGCGACATCAGGCCGGCCAGCGGTAGATGGCCGTTACCGTATTCTGAAGCTTCTACGTCACCTAGAAGTACTTCAGTTAGATCAAGAATAGTCGACGATAGGCGAAAATGCTCACAAGCCCGTATAGTCAACGTAGTGAGAGATTCGCTCATCTCACTCCAACCCCATCGGACGTATCGGTACAGGAACGACCCAAGGCAGAGATCGAGCTCAACAAGTGAGCATAGACGAAGATGGACAGGGAATGTTTCGTTGTTCTGCAGGTATAGCTTGAATATGGGTTGCGACTGAGGTACTCGAAAAAGCTGAGAGACAAACAGGTGTTGCATGAAAGTTGGTTGATACAACGTAGACGGTTCTCCGTCCTCTACGACTGGACGTATGACCGGGGCGAAACTTATTTTCAAACGTTGAAGGGACGCGGGAGGGGGGTTCTGTACAAGAGATTGGCGATAAGAGCTAAGACCATTTAGCTCGCGCCAATCGTGGACGTCGGTCCATGTGGGATTCACTGGGGTGATCTACGAAATCATATGATATAACAGAGCATCAGCAGCCTGCTAATTTTAACGAGAGAAAGGACATACCACGAACCCATCATCAACACGATCGAACTCCAAAGATTCCAGCATTGTTCCCGGTGAGAGCAACCCCAACAGACTATGGCATGTAAGGGAGCATCTCGCGACGACAAGGCTTTTCACCGTAGGGGGCAACATAAAGGGGTAAGGAATATGGGGGAAGAACGATAAAGGGTACCGATGACCAGTGATAGCGACGCTAGTAACCACCGCATTCTTTAGAAATTTGAAAAAGCAATATTGGCTCATCGGCCATGACTGGAAAGTCACAGACACGATGGGGAACCAAGCTTCATCGATGAAGATGGCACCCAGGATCTCCGCCGCCGCTGCCCACTCATATACCACGGTAGAACGTTCTTCAAAGGCCGACCATCCGGACGGAGGCATTCGAAATCGTAGGCGAGAGTGCGTGATGGGTGTAATAAGTGCCCACAAGCGCTTGTTAACCAGACGAAGCGTAAGAAGGTCAGAACGGGGCACAACGTCGAAGACAGCCATCTTAAGCTCATCCGGAAATTCCATGAATGATGCACTAAGCGTGGTGTCCCAGCTGAAAGAAGGGGGAGAGAAGTATTTTTCGTTGAACTCTTGCCAATCGCCGATGAAACGAGTTAGGAGAGGCTCGAGGGACTGATAGAGGTTAGCTTTGAGAGGATTTCCCTCCATCCGACCGGATACGACCAGGTCATTCAAGTATTTGTAGTACGCATGAGAACCTATAGAAACATCAGCCAGTTGTTAGGGATGAATATGAAGTGAACGTGCCGTCTACAACAGATGTGAGCACTTGGCCAGCCAATTTGTCATCCTCATACTTAAAAACCTCATCGTCCATCGCCTTGAAGTCAAACTTGTCGCGCTGAATTAGCATGAGTTTGTTTCTCGGAAACACGACGCTCACCGAAGTATACACAGGCATTACAGGTATAGAGACACACTTCAAAATTAGAGATGCAAAGGGGAAGGGGAGCGTGGAGGTTCTTGAACGTCACTGACTCTTATAGCCAGAAGAAACAATGAACAAATCAAACCGTATACGGCCAGTCATCTTGTAGCAATCCAAACCAGTTCTGGCCACGCACGACGACGGTGTAGAGAAGGAGGGAGAAGCGGCAGAGGTAATTGCGGAGAATAATCCCATGCGAATCGCACTGAAATGAACGGGATTCAATACCAACGAAGCGACTAAGAAGCCGACTTACAAGACATAACGGGCTTAAGTATCTGCATTCTTTATCAAGATTGCATAACGATGAAGTGAGTGAGTCGCATACGTCCATCGGAACCCAGATTCGTCGAGCGGACAATGAGTAGCGGTTCGACCACAGGTCCAGATGGCGGTGAGACACAGACTGATGCCCAAGGATTACGTTGATCTAACAGTCCGGGCCGCAACAAAGTAGGCACAAATTTATTTAATCACTCGAAAAACCACCCAGGCGCTTGGGGGAAATACATACAGGCGTGTCCACTAAGCATAGCTCCATTGCAACGAACGGCCACAGCAAAGATACTATGCAACGCTAGGAATCGTAGAGCGGCACAGAGACAGAGAGTGTACGGGCCTGTAAGAGGGTGAATCAAGTGGATAAAGACGGCGACACCATGACAGGGTACGTACCCTATTGAACACCGGCAATCCAGCGAGCCATATCGGTAGCTGTGAACGGCGACCAAAAACGACGAAGGACCATGCGATGCACAGATGCAGACGTACAACAGTCGTTGACTGAAAGTAATGCGAGAGCGGAAGAACGCCAAAGAGAAGGATCCGTTAATTCCGACGAATCGAGGACACAGCGAGCTTTGACCTCCAACGCATAACTTGGCGAATGTACGGACGAATACGTCCTGTATCTGTTGACTGTTCGAAAGAGCCACGAAGCCCAACAAAAGGACGGCAACGATGTGTACGTGCATGTGTAAACAAAGTAAGGCACGCCAATACAAACAAGGCACTGCGTTCGCTAGTTGTTACTAACCACCAGGGGAGCCGAGGTAAAAATGCCAAGTGCCCGTCGCTAAAATAGCTTACAAATTTCTCAAGGCATCCTAACATGCAAGTACGATCATAAAGTCTAGACACCCAAACGGAGCCAGACACAAGTAGCATTCTAAACGACACATTGTATACTAAGACGGTACACGTTGAATATCACGCAGCCCATAATACACAGGAGACGGATCTGCACCCTTATTCAAGAAGCCCGAGCGTGGCGAGTTTCTCCTTCTTAGGCGCAGTGCCTAATACAATAACGAAAAGGATGTTGGGGGAGAGGCGCGGTTCATTGTTGAATGCAGTCCAAACCGATAAAGAATATCCAACGGAGACCAGAGTGAACGCGTCAAGGTCACGAGAAGATGTGAAACGAGGGAACGACTTGAGCACAGAAAAATCACTAGGGCGGAAGAGAAAATGATTTCCGCCGCTTGCGCGACCATCGTAAATGGGCACTAAGTAGAGACATGGGTGATAATGTCTGACAAATTGCGACCACACAGTACGAACCTTCATCCAGGAAACCCATCGACGTAGGATAACCGGCACCAGGGCTGACCAACTCGGTAGTTAGAGTTTTAGTCGACGATCTCCACTGACCCTTAGCGGGAGATGCGCGTGCAGACGTATCTACAACAAATACATTGATGAGCACGTAAACGAAATCAAGAGAAAAACCGACATTTGGAATTCTTGTTTCCACGCCCGGAGGGATCCTCGACTCTGGTGGAAAATGACACACCTCGGTTGGAGATGCACGTCGTTTCCACGAACTCCAAGTCGAACGCCAAGGCCCATGCCGTGGATTCACGACGAAACATCTGATGAAAAGGCATTATCCTCAAGCGCTTGACACGCTTACCTCCCTGGGTGCCGCTGGCACTCGCGTAGCCACCTTGCTGTGCAGGTTCGAATAGCATACACTCGGTTACGAGACCGACAGTCATGCACACAGCGTTAGAACCACTGACATGCAACGTCTTCCCCTCCAAAGACAGAGCAGAGGGCATTGCGCGCGCAAGATTGACGAAGGAACCATACCGCTCAAACTTGAAGGCCTCGACCAAAGAACTGTCGAGCTCATCAGTCAGTATGGGAACAAGATCAAGACAGTGACACGAACGTTAAACTCTCCAGGCGGAATAACTTCGCCGTGTCAGTGAAGGAACCAAAACGAGGAGGATCAAATGTGTCCGGGGCGAACCCCGTG
This sequence comes from Armillaria novae-zelandiae, assembly GCA_030435655.1. NCBI lineage: Eukaryota > Fungi > Basidiomycota > Agaricomycetes > Agaricales > Physalacriaceae > Armillaria > Armillaria novae-zelandiae. Next base: position 44,775 of record JAUEPR010000159.1, read on the forward strand.
GGTACGACAGCACGATACACGCTGTAAATATAACGCAATCAATGAGAAGACAAAACATCGAAGACGGACACCGATACGTACCCAAGCGGCGGCAACGACACATAGACACCCAGAGCGACCAGATGCTCTTCCATCAATTCAGGTTGCATGACCCGGAGAGCAGGATCATCGGGCTCACTGAGATCAGGGCCAGGCTTGTAGGGTGCACTGCAAGGTAATTACAAAATTATTAGGCTACGAGAAATACAGAAGAGCGGCACATACACTCCGATTTCAGGCAGACGCAATACGGGGCCTGCATCATCAGGCTCTGGCGAAGAGCCACGTACATCATCTCTAGAGGAAAAATCAGTCGGGGTAAGTGTATGTCAAGGAATACGTACCCGAGAAGAGCTGCCAGTTCACTGGTGATTTGTGAGGCAGGCGCTGCCGCCGGTGTCGAATCGTCATCAGGATTGTCTGAAGAAAATGCTCTATAAATGAAACATAGAGAAACATAGAAGATTTACCGGAAGAAACGACCAACGGTTCGACATCCTTCTTGGAAGCGACCGTGGCCTTAGATCGAGGGCGTGAAGTCGTCGATGTCCTCGTTGATGCCTTGGCAGACGAGGTCTTCGAAGCCCCCACCTTAGCAGATCCACGGCCCACAGTGGAGGCGACAGTAGGTTTGACGCCGGCCACGGATTTCGATGGACTAGGCTTAGATTGTATAGGTGTAACAGGATTGGCATGGGTATGCAATTCTGCCTGTTCATCAGACGAATCTGCTACAGCGTCGCCCGCAGTGTGCACAGCTGCTCGACACGAAAAAAAAAAAAAAAAAGGTTACAAAGTATAAGTAAAACTAGATTGCACACGCACAAATAGCAGCCCGGGAACCTTTAGATCTCGTGGAAGACAGGCCCATAGTCTTAATTAGGGTAGAGCTTGCGGAATCCACAGACACTTGGGTTTCCAGTCGTGCATTGGTGGAGAGATCTTCCTTTTTGGACCTACCGGCCGTCCGTTGGCCCGGGCCACTGCCCCGTTTCACGGGCGACTTGCCTTTTGGTCGCGACTTGGGAGCAAAGGGTTCCAGATCCTCCAGATATACTGTAGAAGGTGACCGTTTACGGACATTCCCCTTGCTGTACACAAAAATACGGAAGATTAACAAGTGACACAAAGCTATAAAATAAAGATACTGACGCAGTCAAAGTTGGGTCGTTCTTGACGTCGTCAGACTCAGCCACATCATCAACATTCCCAGAACGCAACCTACATCGAAAAAGACAAGATACTAAGCTATCTGTTAACAAACAGCAAGAAAAAGAGACACATACAATGCATCCACATAAGACCCTTTGACCGTCTTGACCTTCGACCTACTGGCCGGAGGTCAGAAACAGAAGACAAGGAACCCACAAAACCTACAGCGAACGCAAAGATGGGACGACAGCGCCGTCTTCAGATCTGAAAGAAGACAATAAATGAAGTTTCACAGGGAGCATGACTGAACAAATGTACCCAGCTTCGCAGTCAGATCCATAGTCGTCCTCATCGGCAGAGGGTTCCTCAGAAACATGAGATGCCTCGGATGCTTCATCATCGACAAATAAGACCCGTCCACGGCGCTTGAGAGAGTTTGCGGAGAGGTCAGCGTCATCCACATCTGAAGGAGCAACGACACTCTCGACTTCTTCAGCGGACAGTTCGCCATACGATACTTTGCGTTTTAGCATTGGTCGACCACGAGGACGAGCCTGACTAGAACTGGAGAATAATCAGTAAATGGTAAACGGAATCGCGAGGCAATGGGGCAAATACGGACGTGATCGAAACAGCCGGCAGGAGCGCAGACGACTTTGGAGATGAGCGAGTATGAGACGAAGATATCTTGTTTTTTTTGCGAGGTACCCTAAGAAGAACGGCACTCAGCACACGCACATGACAGACACAGAGACCACTCACGGTTCAGGAGTAGTCTCGATGGATGCAGGAATCGGCGACGAATGCACCAGTTTTCGCTTCGAAGGGCTCCTCGAAGACGTGGTAGAAGGCATAGCAATGGCGCGGTTACACAGGAAACAATGGAGACAACGGACGAGAGAAAGAGAAGGAGCACTAAACCTTCACAGTATGATATATAAGACGGGCACCTGCATAAGGCGAACGAGGCATCAGAAAATGAAACACGTCAACAAAAATAAAAGCAAACCACGGGTTTCAAGATGTATTGACTTGGACTCTAAGGAATCGCAGTAGACGGCGATGTGAGGCGGGCAATAACAATAACGAAGCGAGTAAGAGGAGGGAAAGCCCAGAAGCGTCTCCCAAACACAAGTGGTAGCGGAAATGAAAGCAAAGATGCCAACAATCTGACAGATAGCTTGATAGCGAGGGGCGAAACCCAAACACAAGAGCCTGGGCAACAAAAAAGCATACGTCGAAACACGAAGAAGTCCCAAGACAAAACAAGGAAGTCAGAAGTCAACGGAATTCACATACATTAAAGCAATGAGAATCCAATAAACACGGCGAACACGATCACATGCTACTGACAGGAAAGAATAATCACGAAATAGTACGAGTTTCATACGGGCTGGTAGGGCTGTTAATAGAGATCCAAAAATCGAACGACTTGCATTCCGCATCGTCCATCAAGGTAGGAAGCGCACACTTCACCAGAGGTACAACATGGACGAGTTCTACGACCTAGCGAAAGCGAGTGAGTCAACATACAACGACCGAGAGAAACACATACTAACGTTGACCATGACGCCCTAGAAGATACCATCCAAAAGTTATCCGAAGAAAGTACGAAATCAAACAAGTATCATCTGTCTAGGATAATCAAGGTAAGCGTAGAACGACTGCAACGAGAACTTACTAACCATGTTACGCAGGAGGGATCGCAAATGATGAACGTCAGTCTTCAGAAAGACGACGACGATTTCGTGTGGCGTCTGATCAAGGGGGGAGCCGAGGAAACGGAAGAGATCGTCTTCGCGTGCACGGGTGTGATATGCGAAGTAGACCTACCCCCAGTGATCAGATCACCAGGGTATGTATTCGTGCTGTTTACGAATAATAACCTGTTCCCCACTGACACGACACAGCGTCGGGCGAGACAAAACGATTACGCTGTCGCAAAGCGTGACGCTGACAGGATTGGGCTGCGTGGCCTTCGACGAAACGATCGCTACTCTTCAGGAGATTAGGCTGACAGGAGAAAGAGAATTCAAAAATGGCATGCTGGAAAAGTGGACTCCATCGACGTACCGAGGTTTCCCAGCATTCTCAATTTCCAACCGGTATTTCCGAATGGCGAAGGAAGGTGGACAATACGAGGCCATCGAATTCAGCAAAGACGTCGACCCTGTTGGCATATTACAACGGTTAGGCAAAACAGACGTGGCGCACACCGAAGACAACGAAGTGCAGTACTTCAAAGCCAACGTCGACGACGAAGGTAAACGGCGGTGCGTGTGGGCAGGGGTTGCGTTAGGGTTGAGGCTTGCTGACACTATAAGCAGGTTTCAACGAGCCAGACCCCAACTGTTCAGGATCGGCGACATCGTCGAGGTACAATGTTCGGTCATTATGTTCAAAGCGAAGGGTGCAAAGCACAGGATGAAGCTCGTATTACGAGCAATTGCGATGCTGGACTGCAATATGACGTTGGTGAGAACACAGCCAAAAAATCACCGTGTAAAAACTAAATTTAAAATTTAAAAAAAAACTCACATCACACAGGACGCCAAACGAATGTCGAGCAAATGTTTAGCGCCCGAAGATACTGGACCCAAGCGACTGAAACGGAAGATTGGGTTCACGGACGAGGAGAGCTGTGAGGACGTGGCGGCCAAACGAGCTAAGGAGGGGCCGACGATGGATGAGACAGCATGAGAAGGGTACACCGAGGTCGCTGTAGAAAAATAATCAAAGTAGATTGAACATGACGAGCAGTCTACCAGAAGGAGAGAAAATACAAGGAAGAAAGAAAAACATCACGGAAAGAAAAGCGCACAGAACGCCGTGGTCCTGAATATTACAAAAGGGATGTCATAAGCATCGAGGCAACGAAAAGGCAGGAGATTCCCAGGCTTTTGATGGTCGATGCTTTTTTTTCCCACGATATTTCTCATGGAGTGCCCGGCAAGTGCCGAATACCATACAAAAGCGCTCGGCAAGTCCCGAATAGCATCATTCCCACGGTCAAAACCAGCATAAAGACCGATTACCTATAATATACATTATAGGACTCGGAAATTCTGAGTGTACAGAGCCCTGAGGCTCATCAGCGCATCATCCAAGATCAATTCATGGACGCCACTGCCAAAGAGCAACATGAAAAGAAGATGATGGACCTCAGAATGGGGAATGGGTCCACAGTAAGGTACTTCCAGAAGTTGGAGGAAGAAGCCCAATTAGCCAACAGGATCCATGACAGTGGAGATAGAGGGGCAATGGTCAGGGTGCTCCAACAAGGAGTACCAGAAGATTACATTAAGTTCATAACCGACATAGGAATGAATATCCCCATCGAGTATGAAGAATGGAAGGCCCGCGTCATCACCATGCACGAACAACGGTCGAAGTCCCAGGCCTATAACCGAACTAACTACGGAGGCCAACACCCCGACAATCACCCAAACAACAATGCCAGCAGTGGGCAGAAAGCTGCTGGTGCGACAAGTGGGTCAGGGGATAAAAAGACCACCACCAGAACGACGTACAGAGGAATGGGGAAACCCATGGACATAGATCAGATGCAAGCAGAAGGGAGGTGCTTCAATTGCAACCAGAAAGGACACCTGTCAAGGGACTGCAAGGAGCTGAGGAAGGAGAGAAAGAAGTGGAACTCGCAGGAGCTGCGAGCGTTACTTGCCACTGCCGAGAAGGAGGAGAAACAAGTCAAGGAGAAGACACCCTCGACCTTGAAAATAGAGGAGGTAAAAGACGAGGCCGACAAGTGAGTGATTCCACTTGTTCGGCCGGACTTATTAAAACCCATGGTGCATGCTTGCTTCCGACTGGTTGGACTTATTGTACCTCTGTAGTTACAACGTGTTTATCTACGCATTTGAATATACCTGCTTTAACACCTTCCAGAATGACTGCACCAAAAGAATCGCACAACCGTTATGCTCTGCTTGCGGAACAAGAAAAAGATATAAAAACACCCTCTGAATGCCCCACTTCCCCACCCCCCTGGACTGACCTCCTCCCCTTAGGCTCCTCTGACCATTCAAGAGCACTAACGATCCCCGGCATGTCCCCTCAAGGCACAAGAACACATCTAACTGTGTCAAGACTGAACAATGTTCAATCGCCGGATGCAAAGGGAACAACCCTTAGAGAAGCCATCTTGTCAGAGGAGGGACTCAACAAAAGGACGGATGACAATGAATGCCAGGAAGAAGAGCGGTGAAGACTCAAGACAGCAAGACCTGATGACCGGGACCATAGGGAAGGGCCCCCCAAGGATCGTCACCCGGTGTCAGAAATTGCAAGCACCCGCGAGAAGGGCTGAACGGGGGCCTGCATGCCCCAACAGCTGCACACCACCCTTGTCGAAATACCCGATGAGGATGATGACACTGCCTATCAAATGTGGAAGGAGAAGCAATGACAGGAAGAGGAGAGAGAGACGAGACCCCCCCATCACCCCCACTAAAGACCAGGTACGCATCCCTCCCCTGGGGAACACCTGGTTTAGACCCTTCGAGGTCGACTGGACCCTTCGGGTGATCTGGGAAGTGTGTACTGAGTCGGAAGCCCCAGTCGCCCTCTCACTTTGGGTTCATTGGGACAGAGTTGGCGAGATCATAGCCAACCTGATCAATGAGCTCAAGGTAGGAGGAGAGGTCGCAAGAGAACAACTCTATGAACTATGAGAACCTATCCGCTATATCCGCTGGACAGAGGGAGCCTCATCATGAGATTTAATTCTCCCGATTGTCATTGAAACTCTCACCGACAGACAAACCTTGGAAACCAAAGGACTTGTCGACAGCGGCTGTACTGGAAGCTCCATTAACCGAGCTTACATAGAAAAACACCAGCTCTCAACCATGAAGGCTGCAGTACCCATCCCCATCTACAATGCAGACGGTGATGAGCCTCCAGGCTCTGTATGCCCGGAAATTTCACGATTTCCATCAAAATAACCAGCAGCGCTCCTGAGTGGGCTTTCAGTAAACCCCACGCTGCCTACAGAGGCCTACTACTTTCATATAAAAGCAACACTACCCTCCCAACACCGGTATCCCTCTCTCCTGGCAACGCATCCCAATCCACGTATACCATCACAATAAGGTACCATTGATGGCTGGTCTCCTACTTTCGGCAATAGGCGCGGATTACCGAAACATTGACGCATCAATGTCGCATCAACTATGCATCACGGCTTGAATTGCCGGCACGATCATTTAATTATATGATGTCATAATCATCGACATTCGAGTCCTCTCGATAATCGAGGACCGCGGCCGCTATAGACCGAGGTTACTAACGCTGCATCCTTGCCAAGGCCTTCAGAAATCTTTATCCCATTTGGCGACCTCTGAACATACCCCATACCCTCTCAGTCCGCAGCTAAACAGCACCTTAAATATCCACACATTGGTCACTCGTGATGCCTAGTATTATCTCCCTACGGGAACGCAAAAGAGTTGCTGTTACCGAAGCCTTCGGCAAATACACATGGATGCTCGAATACTTACAGAGCCACAGTCTTACAGCCTTACTAAGTAGATCTAAAAATATCATGTACGCTGTAGTATAAAATTCGGTAAAGTAATGTAGAAAAAAAAAAACTAGACAACCCCACACGTCCTAGAGAACAATAACCGGCACACCAACGGCTATACCTTGTATTACTGTGCTTTATGAGCATATACACTCTATTCTATCGATCATTGGGCATACAACCCGTCACTATAAGCCTAGGACTGGGTCTTCACCATCTAAACGCTTCATTCATCCCTCCATCGTCTCTACCCTTGACCACATACCACCCCGGCTTCGAATACTCGATTACCGGTCGGTTTTGCACCGGCTACTTGCCGATAAACCGGTCATAGCTTTGGTATAGGCTTTGATGTCTCTCTACGCTGCATGCGTAAACATAGCATCCCGTTTCATTTTATAGGCCACATCGTCTTCACTTTCACAGATAGGAGTTTACTTCAGTTTCATTTTCAACATCGTCTTGCCACCCGTTTGGGAAGTCTCCGAACAAGACTTGTAGGACTTGTATCGTCGACATAGGATCATTTAGCCCAGTTCAGTTATAGTTTCAGCATAGGATAGGATAGGAAAATCCCTGTGTGGATTTATAGATTTGACATTAACACTGGATAGGATCAGTAACCTGCCATCGACATAGGACCTCGTTTTCGCCCCATATTCTCAACAACAAATAACCGGCTGCGGTTTTATCTTTGTTTATTCACTATTTCTCTTTAGATCCTCTTTAAAGAAGATCGTTGCCTAGCGACTTAGTATCACCAGATCAGATTCGTTTTCCCACAGACTACTGGTATTCACGTCATACCGGTTTCTGTCAGCTCTCGTTTATTCGAGATAATTACCGGCAGACAGCCTACATCTAAGTACTCGACTGCTAAAGGGTACTACTTGCTAGACTTTCACGTCGCAGTATACACCTGCATCTAGAGGAATTGATTGGAGTGCACGGAGGTGCCCCGAACATACTCGCAAACACATTGCCTTTATTGCCAGCGGTTTCACATGTTACCGATACTCTTTGAGTTTGGTATTTCTGTTGCCATGGAAGTTTAGGCTCATCAACGGCTCCCAGAATAAGGCTGGGGACATCACTGAATTTGTAGAATTAAGAATGACAATCGGTAGCCATAGTGAGCGAATCGACCTCGCTGTCACGGACCTAGGGAAAAAGGACCTTTTCCTTGGCCATGACTGGCTCAAGTGGCACAACCCAGTAATCAACTGGAAAACAGGAAAGATTACGTTCGCCTGCTGTCAATGCCACAAGAACCCCTTCCCTCTACCCGACACCGACCCTGAAGACAAGTGGGATGAAGAGCTAGAGGAGGGAGAAACCATCCTAGCAGTCAACATTGAACTAGCCCTTGAAATCTGGGCTCTACATCACGCCAATGAGTTCGCTGCGCAGGCAAATGCTGGAAAGGAAAAGAAGTCATTTGAGGAGATGGTACCCCTGGCATATCGAGAATTCAAGGATCTCTTCTCCAAGGAGAACTTTGATGAACTCCCCGAATGAAAGCCATGGGACCACGTGATAGAACTAACCCCCAATGTGCAGTCGACCCTAGACTGTAAGGTCTACCCCCTCAATCGCCATGAGCAGGAGGAACTTGACAAGTTCCTAGATGAAAACCTTGCCTCAGGGCACATCAGGCAATCGAAATCACCCTTCGCCTCTCCCTTCTTCTTTGTCAAGAAGAAGGATGGCTCCTTACGTCCTGTCCAGGACTACCAAAAACTCAACGAGATGACGATAAAAAACAGATACCCGCTTCTGCTCATCTTGGAACTAATGGACAAACTCAAGGGCACCAAATACTTCACCAAACTGGATGTTCGATGGGGGTATAATAATGTACAAATCAAACAGAGAGACGAGCAGAAGGCGACTTTCCGAACTAACTGAGGGCTCTTTGAGCCAATAGTTATGTTATTCAGACTTACAAACTCACCAGCCACTTTTCAATGGATGATGAATGACATCTTCAAGGATTTAATTGCCGAAGGAAAAGTCACAATCTACCTCGATGACATCCTCATCTTTACAAAGGACCTCCAAGAACATAGAGCAATCGTCAAGAGGGTACTTTGAAGGCTAAGGGAACATAAACTGTTCCTAAAAGCTGAGAAGTGTGAATTTGAGATGCTGGAAACAGAGTACCTCAGCATGATAATCAGCAAAGGAGCAATCAAGATGGACCCAGTAAAGGTCAAAGGGATAACCGAGTGGGCCGATGCCAACAAAGAAAAAGGAACTACAATCCTTCCTCGGCTTCACTAACTTCTACCGACGCTTCATCAAAAACTATTCAAAGATTGTCCGCCCCATGACCCAGCTCACCAGAAATGCACCCTGGACATGGGGCGCAGCCCAAAACCAGGCATTCCAACAACTAAAGAAGCAAATGGCTGAAGATGTCGTACTAGCGATGCCAACCGAAACAGAGAAATTCTGAGTTGAAGCAGACTCCAGTGAGGGAGCAATAGGCGCAGTCCTCAGCCAACAACAAGGGGGAAGGTGGAGACCAGTCGCATTCTTATCAAAAGCCCTCACAGTCACAGAACAAAATTACAAAATCTATGACAAGGAGTTATTGGCAATCATGCTCGCCCTCGCAAAATGGCACCACTACCTCATGGGAGCAGCTGAGACATTTGAGATCTGGACAGATCACCAGAACCTGCAATATTTCCGAAAACCCCAAAAGCTCAACCACTGACAAGCACACTGGGTAACGGAGCTTGCCGAATACCACTTCACCCTTGCACACAAAGCTGGCACAGAAAACAAGAAAGCTGACCTATTGAGTCGACAAGACGATCACAGCCAGGGCAAACAGGACAACGAAGACATAATTGTCCTAAAGCCTGAGCATTTCCGGGCAATGATCATGCCCACCGACAAAGAGGTCCATACCCGGGTCAGAGATGCGATAAGAGACCATGGAAAGTGGGACCAAGGCATCGCTGGATCCCTCAATCATGAGAGGGGGATAACCGAGAAAGACGGCCTCCTCTATTATGACAGCCAAATCTACGTCCCTAAGGACCATGCACTTTGCGGAGAAATAATAGCCCGCTCCCATGACCACATTACTGCTGGCCATCCCGGCGTTGCCAAAACAAAAGAGCTCATCCAACAAGAGTTCTGGTGGCCGAAACTTCACAAGGACATCGAAGCTTATGTCAAAGCATGCGAAACCTGCCAGCAGACTAAAACGAGCACACAACCAAAGGCAGCCCCCCTACATCCCAATGAGATCCCCTCCGAACCCTGGACGCATATCTCGGTAGACATGATAACTGGCCTCCCAGACTCAAACGGCTTCGACGCAATCCTAATAATCATTGACCATTTCTCAAAAGAGATGGTCCCAATTGCTTGCAACATAGAACTAACGTCAGAAGGGTATGCAAAAATACTATGTGACCATGTATATGCCCGATATGGCATGCCCAAGGTTGTAATCTCAGACCGAGGTCCCCAATTTGTTTCAACCTTCATGAAGGACCTCTACAAACTATTGGACATAACCCCAAATGCGTCCACCACATTCCACCCTCAAACCGATGGACAAACAGAGAGGGCAAACCAGGAGATCAAAAAATATCTCTGTATATTTGTCAATCACTTACAGAACAACTGGAGTGAATGGCTCACAATTGGCGCCTTAGTCCAGAACAATCGTGTTCACTCCGCTACCAGCAAAAGCCCATTCATGGTTAACTATGGATGAAACCCCAGAATCATCCCAGATTCCCACCATCCAAACCCTTTCACAAACCCCACTGCCCAATCCTTCTCTGACAAAATGAAAGGGATTCACGACAAGGCAAAGGCCTCCCTCACTGAAGCCACAGATAAGATGAAAGCTCAGTACGACAAGAGAAAGCGACCAGCTGTAAACTATAAGGTTGGAGATCGGGTTTGGCTTGACAGTGCTCATCTCAGCCTACCGTGTCCAAAGAAGAAGCTTGACGACAAGCGAGTTGGACCTTTCCTAATTCTCAACAAATATGGTGCTTCCGCTTACAAGCTGAAATTCCCACCACACTAGAAGATCCACCCCACCTTCAATGAAAAACTCCTATCCCCATACACACCACCTGCCTTCCCCAATCAAGAACAACCCCCTCCTCCACCCCCAGACCTGATCGAAGACAAGGAAGAATATGAGGTAGAAGAAGTCTTGGACCACCATACCAGAAAAGTCAGAGGGAAGAGAGGAGAACTCCCAGTAGTCGTAACCGACTACTACGTCAAATGGAAGGGATGGATGCAGGAACACAATAGCTGGGTACAAGAAAAGGACATGGAAAATGCCAGAAAGGCAATCAAGGACTACAAAAAGAAGGCCAAATGCACAGGCTGACTCACAATAGCTTACGCATCCACCATTGAAATAGGAAAACATCAATTCCTAGTCACCAAATTCCCAACCATGATCCTGGACCACGAGTACGATGACAATGGAACAGTCAGCTACAAATCCCAAGCAGGCAACGGAAGTCAACGCTGGGTCAAAGACCCGCCATACTACCCAGAAGCACCCCATGAACGCCAAAAATGGGAGAAACTAGTCAAAATGTACTGGGAAAATGTAAGCTGAGACAACGTCGACCCCGAAAGCACACAAGAACCCTAATGGCAGTCAGGATGACTGCCTTAACGAGAGGGTAATGTTATGATTTATTTACTTTTTACCCTTCAGAACCTTCACATTGGCACTATATGCATCACATTTGCAATGGTCGCATCAACTTCTATAAATCTTCACCATCACCATTGCCAATAGCTATTATTAGGACTATCATTTTAGTATATAAGTAGCATGCTCTCAGCTGTAATACTCAGCTTCAAGCTAAAGTTTATCTATACCATTCTTCTCTCGATTCACTCGCAACGACATGACTGTTGAGCTGGTACTTGACCCCTATCAGACACAATTGAGACTCCATTAGGCTCGGGTGCAACCTGGTATAACCTAGTGGTTTACTCTAGTCTGAATTAATCAAGGCCAGCACTAACAAAGCTTGGCTCGCTTGTCCTGACGGCGCTGGATGGCATGGCTTTTGGCATGTTCTTGATGAAGGAACATGGTATGACCCAGGAAATGGTTCTCATCGTACTCTCGTTTGGGAACTAAGACATATCCCGGGATTTCGAGAGTGGAGGGGTCGAAGAGAATAGGCATATCAACCCTTAGCTCTTTGGCTGAAGGGGAAGGGGAGTCGAGATGAGTGAGTTCGTACTGTCTGTTGGTGTTAACCCACTCGATGAACTTGGTTTTCATAGATCCCAGATTGTACAACACTGTGACGGTGGGATAACCGATGGGTTCATGATGATAATCGCGACAGGCAGCGATGCCCTTCTTCTTGTGCAAGTGACGGAGGTAGTCATTATGTTCGACATACTGGAGCATGAGGATGGAAGGGAGATGGCCGATTAGGCCTCCCAGGGAGTTTGACCCAGGTACCTCATGTACATGGAACTCTCCAATGCCCTTCCGCAAGACATATCAGTTAGAGACCTTGACAGGAGGAGGCTGTGACTGGAGGAGGGGATGACCATGTGCTGGGGTGCAAAGACGTCCTGAAGATTTGCTGTTACACTGAGGAGGCATGATGCTGGTGTGGCGAGGGGATGGGGGTCGGTTGGTGAAGAGTGAGCTGGGGGATGTTGCACTCTGGGTGATGGGAAAAGGTGGGGTGAGCTCGGAATTATATACCAGCTCAGTGTCCTGCTCAAATTCAAATGAAATGATACTTATAGACACACTCTCGTGCTCGATGCCAGGCAGAACAACTGCTGAGCTGCTTGGCAGCTGCCCAATAGTTTCCACACCCAGCAGCTCAAGGTATTCCTTCAGGCACCCGAGGTCAATTATCTGGTCGTACGGTAACCATGTCACGTCACCTGTCGTCCATTTTACCTTGAAGATGGCCTGTTCTTTGGCGCCATGATGAGACAAGATGTGTTCACTCTTCCACTGGGCCTCCGCTTCTGGAGTTTCTTGCAATTGCATCTCAAGTCGGCCAGGAAAATGATGGTCATCACTAGCGATGTGTACTCGAAGCAGGGAGGAGTGGAAAACAGGGTGCACGCCCCTTTGGATGAAGCTCGATGGCAATTTGACATGGAAGGAGTGATTTTCAAAGTCCCTCAAGATCTTGTAAGGGCCGATAAATTTGGGTATCAATTTCCAAGCTAATCCCTTTTCAAATTTCAGGTTCTGCATCGAGACGTAAACCAAGTCTCCTTCCTTGAAGGGCTCAGCATGTCATTTGCGATTGGCAAGATGAGTTTGTTTCACCCTTGCTTCTAGGATCACATCGTGTGCAGCCATAATGGCCAGTCATCTTAGTCAGGCAAAGACTTGCATGGACAGGTATTCATTGTGCATGTTTGAATTCCAAATCATGGAGTGGGGCATCCGTCCTGTATTTAACATAAATGGTGTGTAACCAGTGGTTTCCGACCTTGCACAGTTCGTAGCAAATTCCACAGCCAGAAGTTTCATCACCCAATCCTTTTGCATAGGGTCAATACACTGCTGTAGCATCTGGGTCATCGTTCGATTGGCTCGTTCGGTTGCTCCATCACTTTGTGGGTGATATGTGCTTGACATATTGAGTTGGGTCCCTGTAAGTTCATGCAACCGTTTCTAGAATACACTGGTGAATAGTGAATCTCGGTCACTAATGATGTGCCTCGGCATACCATGGAGCTTGTAAACATGTTTGAAAATGAGTTCAGCCACTTACCGGGCTGAATACATTGTTCTGCATGGCATGAGATGTACCATTGACATGAACAGGTCAATTACAACAGTGATTGAGTCAAATGTCCCGTCCCGATTCTTGGATTCCGGGAGAGGTCCTACAAAATCAATACCTATCGCTTCCCAAGGGTACAATGGTTCCCTTAAGGGGTGCAGCAAACTGTATGGCCTTTGGTTGTTGGGTTTGCTGGTCTTGCAGGTGTTGCATGATTCACAGAAGGATTTGACATCGGCTACCATGTCCTTCCACCATACATTTTGGTGGAGGTATTCCAGCGTCTTGGATGCCCCTAGGTGTGCCAGGATAGAGTTAGCTTCAGAAATGACAATTTCCTGTGCCGTTCTATTGTTAACGAGTACTTGAGGAATACATAGCAGCTTAGTAGTATCCTTCTTGAGGTAAAGCAGTCCTTTATCTGCGTCCCACTCGAAGTTCTTGAAGTGTTGCAGGTTCTGCACCACTTTTCTGAACAATGTATCATGCTCGTATCGATTTTGTATTGCTTGTTCGAAGTCAACACCACCTTGCAAAGGTATAACACTAAGTAGAGTTGCTCACTCAAGTCCGCTTTCTGCTGACTCATTGGTTCCAGCACCTAATCAACCTGGGAAATCAGTGATGCTGTTGGTATCACTTGCTCCATGATTGCCACATCAACTGCTCTTGCTCTGATGTTCTCGAGCTTGGTTGTCCACTGGGACTCCCTTCTTGGCTGGGATTCGTATGGTAAGCTTTTCTTTTCCTGGTTCACCATGCTTCCTTGGATTCAACTTTCCAGTGCTTGGATTATTGGATTGCGCTGTGCTGTGGCCCAAATTCATTGCATCTTGACTGCCATAGTCAGAATTTGCCACCACTTTCCCACCCTCCTGTGCACGTCTTGGTCCCAAGACATGTACACAATCTTTCATTTGCTTAGCAAATTCTGACGATGTTTCTGGATGGCCTGTGTCTGCATTGGAGCGAGCTGGCAGCCATCTGCTTCTAGTGGACATGGCTGTGGCCTCCAGACTTGTCAGGAGTGGCATAGTGATATTGTGGGAGCCCAAGTTTTCATGCTCAACATTATCATCATGAGCTGTATACTCTGATTGCGAGCGAACAGTACCGGGGGCATCGTTTGAGTATAAACAAGAGAGTGCATCCGAGAGGACATTAGTCTCACCAGGTATGTATACTATATCAAAGTCGAAGGCACTCATCTTTTCTAACCACCTTGCTTGTCTGCCAGTTAGGTCCTTTTGCTTCATGAGGTGAATGAGCCCTTTATGATCTGTAACCCATGTGAACTTAATGCCTTGCAGTATATCCGGGTGTCTGAGCATCGTTTCTAGTCCAGCCAGCATTTCAAGTTCGTGTACCACATAATTTTGTTGCGCTGAACTGAGCTTTGCTGAATAGAATGCCGCTGGCTTTGATGTAGCCCACTCGTCACCTTGTCCCACGTAACCCACTATGCTAGCCAAACATGCATCCGTTACCATCCAAACTGGTTTGTGGCCAACAGTATAGTCAATCGGGACTTGACTCTTATTCCTATGGTCCTCCACTATAGTCTTAATCTCATCAAACACCCTCTGTTCAGTGTATGACCAGTGGAAGGGAACCGTAGTGCTCATCACTGTGTGCAGAATGCCCATAGGGCCTCAAATTTGGGGTAAGTCATCTGCCAAATAGCCCACACTCCCCAAAAATCCTGACAATAGACCTTTTGAAGTTGGTGTTTTCCAGCTAGTGATGGAATCAACCTTGTCTGGATCCATGCAAATACCAGCATTGTCTATTATTCGGCCCAGGACCTTTATTATTTTAGGCAGGAAGTTCAGCTTCGACTGACTCAAGTACAATTGTTCTTGTTTAAGCACATCGATAATACACTTCACATGCCGTATATGATCTTCGAGGGACTCAGAGTAAATGATTATATCATCCAGGTAAACTTCCATGAACACGCCAATGTAGGGGGAGAATATATGGTTCATTAATGCCTGATATGTGGCAGGTGCATTACAATCTCCTTGTTGTAATACGAAGCTAACCATATTCCCATCTGGTGTAGTCACAGTTGTCCTATTAATGTGTTCAGGAATAATTCGAATCTGCTCATAGGCATCCTTACCATCAATGATGCTTTGGAATTTTGCCTTTGCTACTTGATGCAAGATACCATCGATGCTGGGGAGAGGAGTGGATACCTTCTGAGTGTTGGCATTGCGAGCCCGAAGGTCTATGACGGTCCGAAGTAGATGTTTCTGATTCCCTACTTTAGGAATCAGCAACATTGGAACCACATTTCCCGCAGTGGTTAATTTCCACCTACCAGATTCTAAGTAATCCTGCCTCTTTTGATCCCATTGTGCATGGAAGGCCTCTGGACATCTTGATGGCCTCCATGGATATATCTTGTTCTCATCAATCAATGGTATCAAATGATTTATGGCTCGAAGTGGTGGCAAGGGCATCTCCGATGCTGTCTTGCAAATGGGGGTAGCATACTCAAGAAGCTCTGTGCAGAGTTCTTCCAGTGCATTATCACTCACCATCATGGCCTGTGACCGGAGCCGACTAATATTATCACCTTCCAGCGGTAGCACTGATCTGCTTCCAATCTCGATAGAGGATGGATTGAAGCTGACTCGAACATTGTGCTGGTACAGCCATGGAGTACCAAGGACAATGTCATATCCAGATAGGTTTGCAATGTCAAAGTAATGTTCAGTTCTAATTTCTTGGTATTTGAACTGCACCTTTGTTCCACATAGGATTTTCGATCTGGAGCCTTGCACTGCTAGATGTAGCAGAATTGGAGATGGGAGGTAAGTTTTGAATACCTTCAATTGATCAGCAAGTTGCATCAACATGAAATCACCTAGCAATCCTGTGTCAACCAAGGCTCTGCAAGGTCTCCCATTGATGTCAATGACAATTACCAGGGGCCGAGGTACAACTTGACCGACATCCTTGACCACTGCAGCATTTCACTGAATTGCCAGGTAAGTTTTTGGTTCAATCCGTATTCTGGCTATGCTAATGATATGTGCATAGCCATCTCTTTCTTCCCAATGGAGGTTACCATTCATTAGATGGAGATAGCTGTCTGCTGCTGCGACCAAGGAATCTAGTGCCTGTTCAAATCCCAATGTTGGTAAAAACCCATTCATAAATCTTGGTAGGAACTCATACTCCACAGGTCCTTGCAACCGACAAAGTAATGCATCATGTGCTTGTGTTAATCTTGTCTGGTACCAACAAGGTAAGTCAAAGTTCAGGTTCATCAAGCTTCTAACTGCGACAGCCATTTTGAATTCACGCCACACATCTTCGATGATGTACTCCTTTCCCTGGCTGTTGGAGCTAGGATATACTATATATTGTATATCCTCATCCAGTTCCTTGTTACCAGTAATAAATGGTGCATGTTTTGTCAGTATCTTCCTTGCTGCCGTAGCTAAAGGGTGTCCCATAACTGGGTAGTCCATGTCTTGGAATGCTGCTGTGTTACCGAAGGCTGCCAGCTGATATGACCAGAATTCGGTGACACTGAACTGAGGGTCTATGACCCAGTCTGTCGGAACCTCCCCACCCAACCCCCGCTCATGATCAATCCAACTGAATTGATTCTTCAACTTATCTTCCCATACAGTAAACCTCATGCCCATCTCAGGGTCCATGGAGTCACCAGGGTAAGGTTGGTTCACATTGAGTTGGCTCTCGAGGGCTACCACAAGTACGTTACCCATGCGATGCTTCCTCCATTGTTCTGACCTTGATTCCTGCAGCTCACGTCTCCTCATTTTGTTGAGTTTGAGCTCCTGTTGAAGTGTCTTTGCATACAACAGCCTGGCATAAGCCTTCAGCTGTTTGGCTAGCCATCCAATAGCATTAAAGTATGGATTCTCTAGCCATACCTCATCAATTGTAAGCACCGCGAGGCTGGCATGGTCTACTACTGTGATCATTGCAGTTTCTTTCCCAATTCATTCATTCCTGAAGACTTCAAATGATCGTAAGGATTTAGCTTCTCTCGGAATCTCAATTCGCTCATGTCTGGGTACAGGGATGTTCCATGGCTGATAATGAAGTGTAATCCGGTACATACAGCATCTCCCATTTTGCATGAAGCCCTATGCTTTTCAGCTGAGTTATGGGGCAATGCCAGGGCAGTTGCTCATTGTTTCGCATACCATGAACTGATCCAGAACCTTGGGTTCTTCAATAGTGATGCAGGAATTGTCAGCTCCTCCTGGTCAGAGGTTGAATCAATTATTGTGAAGGTATTCTCATCCAACCTGAACACTGCAAAATGATGAGAGCTTGTCGCTCCCCATCTAAGTTCATCCCCTGGGTAAGGTGTGTCCTGATTAAGACACATAACCACTGAGTATTGATACAGGTCTCCAATGCTCAAGGGAGTCCAACCATCCTCGACCTGATGATGCAGTATGAAGTCAGAGTATTCAGTGCTGGGGTAACCAAAGACCTCAGTCGCATCGTCCACCCAACAGTACTTCGGATCACCATTGCAATTGACTGCACATGCATCCTTCTCATTCCAATCACGTCCTACATCCCATTTTATGGGGTCAATATCACTGAAAGAAATCTCAATCTGCCCGAGCATAAGAAGTTCCTCCTCTAGGGTGCTGTCCCCTGAGTAGTTCAGCTCTGATTCCTCTTGAATTGTTTGGCAGAGTTCAGCAACTGCTTGGATTTCCCAGTCACTCTCGTCATTGGTGTTTCCTTGAGTGCATTCCTCCGATTCTGATACCGCTTCAAGGTCAGGGCAGTCCGAGTTGGTAGGCTCATCCTCGTCACCTGCCCAGAACATCATTCCAAAAGATAGATGATCTGCTGTTTCTGTCATCTCTGCCAGATCTTGTAGCTGATTGTCCTCCCTTAGATCATATCGCATTCCATGGGAAGAGAATCTGGGTGGACCAGATTTTCTTTGAGATTTTACAGTATTGTTACAAGGGCAGTTTCGAGCTAAGTGTCCTTCTTCCTCACAGTCGAAGCACTTATTGCCGGCTACTAGCTCAGCTTTCTTAGTCTTGGATAATGGATTTCCCATTGATGAATGTCCTGATGATTTACCAGGTCCAAATTGCCCTCCATTCGAAGGTTGATTTCCCTTGGAATTAGATGATGATGACTGCGACGGTCCGGTGATGAACCTATACTTCCATGGCAACGGCAAACCAAAACTCAAAGAGTAATGATTAATGATGGTGTAGACCGGAGATAAAGGTACTGTGTTGTGCGAGTTGTTCAGGGCACCTCCATGCGACCTAATCACTTCCTCTAGACACGAGTTTATACTGCGACTTTTCAGTCAAGCAAGTAGCACTCAAGCGATCGAGTACTAAAAGGTGTTGGCTGTAGGCCGGTGATAATCTCAATGACAAGATTGAACGGTTTTGGGTATGACATGAATACCACAAATCCGGTGTAACAAGGGGAAACGAATAGATGAGGTCTCTAGACATTGGTCCTATGAAAATAACAGTGAAAATGAAGCTAGGTGTGCGGCAGTTGGTTTATAACCGGTGGAGTGTTGATGTACTGGGTGGCGATCCTAATAATGCTGGTTAATGTGGGCAAAAGTGTGA
This sequence comes from Armillaria novae-zelandiae, assembly GCA_030435655.1. Taxonomy (NCBI): domain Eukaryota; kingdom Fungi; phylum Basidiomycota; class Agaricomycetes; order Agaricales; family Physalacriaceae; genus Armillaria; species Armillaria novae-zelandiae. The sequence continues at coordinate 63,908 of JAUEPR010000159.1, forward strand.
AAATACGTTTATATCCAGTGGGGCACGGAGATAACAAGTGTTGCTCCTATATGAGACAAAATATACTGAAGTCGATGTCGAAAGCTGAGTCTACTCGGAGATGTTCCTATCCTATGTCAATGTCAAACCTATGAGTCCTCTTGAGGGACTATCCTATCCTATCCTATAACAGTCCTAAACGGTGTTGAGTCCAAAGTGATCCTATGTTGACGATGTTGATTCCTATAAGTCTGCCAGAGACTACCCAAGTGGGCTGCAATAAACGATGTTGAAAATAAAGCTGAATAAAACTCCTATGGTACGAAGATGAAGACGATCCAATCCTATAAAACAAAAGAGGTGGTGTATGACGCAAATGCCGGTGTTACACGCTAGACGTGAGTATCAACCACAAATGATGGGGTGCAAGCTAATGTGTGATGTACGATGCTGGAGATAGTTCCTAAAACAGGTCGATCACGGTTTAGAGTGTTTCTCAAGGAGAGCGCGAAGGAGTACAAAGCTCAGATGGTGTAAAACCGGTCTCTGGCTTATAGCGAGCGTATGGAGTGCAAACAATTGCTATTGTTCATATACTGTACTATGCGTGGGATATGGTTCGTTTAAAACCGGTGCTAATGACTGTAGCAAGTGTGTAGAGACAAGATTATATCCGGTGACAAGTGTATAGTGAGGCCAATGGCAGAGTAACAGGTGGTAGTTGATTAACTCCTGTACTACAATTTTCTATCCACTCTTATACTACCAGAGATAATTATTATTAGTGGTACTTAGTAAAGCTATAATGCTGCGGCTTTGTAAAGATTCTAGCGACCATATGTATCTCCATAGTCGCTTGTAACAGCCAATCCTCTGCGTTACTGAAGAAAGGTAAATTCTTTAGGTCATGAGTCTTCTCCAGCATGGTTATGGAGGTGCTGTTTAGCTGCGGACTGGGAGGGTACAGTTGATAACCTGAGGTGTATGAAAGGAGTATCGAGCGCTAGTGACCTTGGCACAGTGTTATTGGTAAAACTGGGCATCGAGCTGACAAAAACCCGGTGATTATTGAAGCGGAATAATGGTCGACGAGAATGACCTCATATAATTAAAGGATCAATGCCGGGTTTTTATGCCGTGATGCGCTCTGATGCGTCGTATGATTTATCTCCAGTGGTCACCTAATTGGTTGATATTGGTGCCTAGCCATGATGGCATACAATTTGAGCCACGAAACAAGTTGGGATGGATATTCTCCATTATATCCGGTTGTTGAAGTGTCAAGAAGGTCCTATAGTAGCATGTGCACACCGGAGATAATATTATATCTGGTGCTAAGTCGGTTGTCACTTAGAAATGACAAAGTTCGCAAATTCTGAGCATACAGAGCCCTGAGGCTCATCACCGGGTGTGGATCCCTGAGCAGAATAACCTCCCTTTCGGGGTCCATTCTTCTCATGGGCATAGGGTTTGTGTCCCCCATTCCCAGGCTTTGCCTTCTTGCTCGGATTTCCATGACTGTTATTGCCGTGAGGATTCCCATTCCCTCCATTCCCTGAAGTCCTCTTATCCTTGGGTTGCCGTGTTGTAGGTTCCAAGTCCGCCATCTCAATGTACTCAGCCTCTTCCATGATACGGCGCCAGCTATTTACTTCTTTGTTCAGTTTAGCATGGTGCAATTCACGTTGCATTTCCTTTCGGAAGCCATCCCAGAGCTTGATAACCCATTCTTGTTTGCTCGTGACTCCTACTAGGTTGAACAAGGTTTCCAGCTCATACACATAGTCAGAAACAGTATGGTCATTCTGATATCACTTCTTTATTTTGTCTCGCTGCTGACTATGGTAATTCATAGGAAAACAGAAGTTGAAAATGCCTCTGAGGAATTCAACCAACTTCCATTTCGCATGGTCCTTGGATACCTTCTGGATGAAGAAAGACAAGGCTTTCCCTTTCAAGTAATGGGAAGCCAAGAATACCTGTTCTTTCTTGGGTATGTGTCCTTCTTTACAGAACTGTGTTAACTCCATGGTAAAGCGATGGAACTTCTTGCCATCCGCTGTCCCATCATACGGAGTGGGAGGGATAGGTCGGATCAGACGATTGACGGTCTTTCAACAGTGTCGATGCCCTCGTCAGCGTCGGGATTGATGCCCATGGTGGTGTCAATGACCTTGATTATCATCTGAACTAGAGGATTCTGCACTAGAGCTTGAATCCGATCTCTCAGACTCAGTATCCGATGCCATTGAAGACTCATCTGAGGATGGGTCAGAATCTGAGCTTGAGGAATCGCTGCTGGAGGGAGATGATGGTGAGTAATCAGAATCAGAATCACTACCTGATGTCTCAGATCCTCCATCAGAATTTGAAGAGTCTTTACTAGCTCGACACTTTTCACGGCATCACTCTACCTTCTTCTGGTTTTCTTTCCTTCTCCATTCTGGGGAAAGTTTCCGGCTCAACTTCTTCTTCCTTTGTGGCTCCAGGATATCAGCAAGGAAGCTGTCATGGGGGAGCTGATCCACTGGTCTAATGGATCCCTGTCTGCTACCGTGATGGCTAGATGAGGCTCCTTGGGAGTGCACCCTAACAATGTTCTTTATTCGTTGGTCTGACTCCTCAGCGACATGTCAAATTTTCTTTTCCCTCTTGGAGGATGGCTTCTTACTCTTGTGGTGAGAACAAGGTTTGATAGTGGATTCCACCTCATCAGAGTTATCATCATCTGAGGTTTCTTCCACTTCTAGCACTTCAAACCTATTGCGTTTCTGCTGTTTAAACTTAGATTTCACAGCCACATCCTCCTTTCCTTTGGATTTTTGGTGTTTCTTCTTCACAGCCTGGAATCCATGCTCAGGATCAGATGAGTGAGCTTCCACTTCCTCATTGATATCATGAACTTGATTCCATGTTTCCAGGGCTTCCCTCTGGGCTTCAGGGTCCAGTTTGCTGTCATCTATTTCCAGGTTATGGTCAACAAACTTTCCTTTTGCAATTGCAGAACTTGGTCCCAGGGTAGGGCTAGGGGAAGGTGGGCGCTCTCGCCCCTTTTCTTTTGTCAAACTGTTATGGTGTTTCCGCAGGATATCCCATTGTTCCACAGTCATACTCTGTTCCGCAGCTTGGACAGTTTTGACTTGCTCCTTAGTGAGCTTTTCCTTCTTGTCATCCTGATTTGCAAAGCAAACGGTATGCATTTCCAGGTCATCCAAACTTTTCGTACGACGCAGAGTTGAGGGTCATGCTGCTGTCCTGGTTTTGGGACTATCTGACAGGCTCACTGAAGTTCCAGATGTACTACTGGTATGAGATGTATCAGAATCATCTTCAATTTGACTATCTAGTACATTCTCGTAAGATAGTTTATCCTCTGAGGTTTCCCTTTCTGGAGTTCCTTGGGTTTCCACACCATCCGGTTCTTCCAAAGGGAGTGAAAAATTTCCAGCCTCAGCCGTCGCATGGGAGGTACTGGATTCTCACAGCTCTGACAATTCAGCAGCTGGTTCATGGCTCGCAGCTGGTGGGGTTATACTTCCCAAGGTGCTCGCAGCGCCATTATCTACAGAGGAATTAGCTTTTGAGTCCAAGGAGGGGGACTCACCAGACATTTCCGAGAGGGGACTGTCCATCCCAGGGGTCGCTGGGACAACAGAGGTGGTTTGCCGACTATGCAAAGGATAACGAGACATCCTAGAGTAGATAGCAATGGTATTTTGTTGGGTTTGAAGTTCGTCGAGGTCGGATTGTCCTAGGTTGATCAGACCATGGGGTACCAGAAGTTGACGAAAGTTGTTTAGAGTTTATAGAAAAAGCGCAGATGAGAGAGTTTAAAAGTAAAGCAAGTTTTCAGCCAATGGGGCTGTCAAAAATATGTGAGGGTGGCGAAGAGTCACTGCTCACACGAGAAACTCATGCAATAAAGACAGTTGTAGTGGCTGTATATTGTGAAAGCCTAAGCCCGTAAATAAAAGGAAACTACTTTATATATGGGCTCGTAAATCAAATAACTAACTAAATAACAAACTAGGGTTAAGACAAATGTAAGCAAAGAGGTATCGAACGTCAACTCGTTACATCTCAGCGCATGCACACTCATTGCTAAAGTATGGACTCTGCCTTCACAGATCCTCCTCTTCTGCTACATCACCATCACCACTTCATCAAGCCTCTGTACCAGCCCATATCTGCTCCGGTATACGAGGCATCTCATTGTTGCGCACTCCTCCGGATGTGTCTCCTCAGACCTTCTGGTCATACACACCCCCAACGTCCAACATATCATGATCATCAGCTCATTGATACCTCAACACACCGCCCAAATTCTCAGGAAGCATGGGCGAGTCCCTTCCATCACCTTTGAAGCCCTTGTGAATCCTTCGAGTCAGCGCTTATCGGTGATCCTTTCTGCACTTGGTCCAAGCCTACAGCACATGCGCTTTGAAGGGCTCAAGGCCAGTGAATCTGCTGAAGAGGCGTCTGAGTGCACAGAGCTAGAAATGCAACAGCGTCAAAGACACTGATCACACCCACACCCAACACTACACACACAAACACACTCAAGTTCGTGGGGGGATTCTAATGCGATGAAAGTAGCGAACCCAAACAACTGAATTCTCAATATCTCTAAGACATGCAGAGCAAGAGCTCTCATATAATATCCAGACTTCTCTAAGTCCAAAGGCTTTTCTCAGAACAAGAGGTGCGACTTCCATCGCTGGGCCTCAAGGCAAGGGTGTATAACACAACACAACTTCGTTAAACGTCTCTACAACTTTCTAGGACTCGCACGGGACTCTAATAACCACTGCACCCTATCAATAACACCCTAAACACCACTTAAACAACTGCGCTCGAAGCAGAAACTAATTCCTATTAAACAATCCACAAGAACCACAGGATTCTAACCTACACGCTCGAGTTTCCTAACCGATCGTAGACCCACAGGATTTGAACCAATGCGATCCAGAGAATACACAAACACAGAGAACCCCGTCCAACAAGCCAAAGGGTTTGAACCTTTGCCAACTTGCGGAAATAAACCAGAGCGAGCACTAACCAAGCCAAAGGGCTTGAACCTCTGCCACTTGTAATGCCTCGTGTCACACGAAACCCTCAATCAATAGAGTAGTGCCTACACTGACACAAACCTCTCAATCTCAACACAGAGCTCAAGTCAAACAATCAATGCAACTTAAGTATGGAGTGCCCTGCAAGCCTTATCGGCCATGCTCATGACTCAAATCACTCAAATTAATATCAAAGATGTCTATATTCTCTCGCTCGAAGCTACGAACCACTCCCAGTGCTAGGGCGAGTAGCTATTGTCTCTTGCACCGTCACAATTGGGGTTCAACACCTCTGACTCGTCACTAATGGACAAAGTGCAAGGCTCAAACAGCTCCAACGGAATCGCGCGCGTATCAAATAAGCTTGTCACTATTACAGGGGGGGTTGAAAACCTATGTTACTCTATCTACAATATTGTATTTATACATTTCTGCATCCTACAAGTCGGTACAACTTAATACACTACTGTTGCAATACTGGAACATCATCAATTGCAACATGCGCGTGTTGTTATAGCATGCCCAAGGCTGGACACTCAGTCAGAGGTCTATCTTGAGACCAGACTCTAATTCCTCATGGTTGAGACTCCACTCGCACTGCGCTCTATTGGTTGGCATGTCACTCGTTATTTCTTCGGAGGATACCAGGAGTAACAGCCGGTCATATAGGCTGTATCCTCATTTAGTCCTGAGTTTCTAGTTTTCTCTGGTAGGTGGGGGATACCCGCAGTAAGCCTAGGCACTGCGCTCTATTGCCAAATCAGGTTCCTTCGGAGTTCTCTATTCTTAGCCATCATTTCATACATGCGCGCGACTCTTTGATCGATCCCTGCCCTGTGCGTCATAGATCAATGTGTCACGTAGTTTTCCCAGTATCAGGTATGTTTTTCATTAATGCATTAGAGTGCGTATGCAGTCTGTTTCTAGTGCATTCAGTATCAAATGCTGGACTCTTGTACTTAGTGTGACCGTATCCCGTATCATTCTAAGTTAGAGCATGCATTCTACCAATCGTCACTCAAGACTGATACGCACACGTATTGTATCGCATGCAATATGGATATCACTGCGTTCTGTGTGTATTACACTGCCCTCTATTCATATTATACTGCCCTCTATTCATATTATACTGCCCTCTATTCATATTCCTTGTTATCTCAATGCCAGGATGTTGTAAAATGTATATATTGATACATTTCGCGAAATTACACTGGTAAACACTTTGAGAGCGTGTCATATCCCCCTCACTAAGCCATGGACCTTCCACGGTCCAGGAGTGGGTCTCTAAGTGTTGGCATTTGCACCATTAACACTGCACAGGTATTATTCAAGTTGGGGCCCGAAGCTTGCCTATGATTCTAGACTCTTCCGGTGTCGCGCGCTGTCAAGCTGTCAAATTCTTATGTCATGTTGGCTTTTTAAGCTGTCAAACTGTCCAACCTCTCTTTCTCTCTTACCACCACCTTCCCTCTTTTCCTTGCTCATCTCAATACACTCTCTCATCTGCTCCACCGTCTCCTTCCTCAATATGAGTACCAAGGGACTTGTATATTCTCACAAGATCCCTCTAGATGAGTTTTGTCGCAACCTGATCGGTGCCCGGGCTTATGCTGCACGGTACTTCGATAGTCAGGTGCTTTTTGTGTCTTCAGCACCAGAACTCGTGCGTGCGGTTGAGGATGCACATCCATACTTGGTACGTTCATCAATCGTTTGAGGTCCGGCACTCTACTCACAATTCCCCTTTCAGGATGCTCACATGGATACTCTCAACGATTTCAGCCTGTCCGACTCTCGTTATGGCCTAGCACTTCGTGGCAGAGTCGCGCGCATCGTCAATCTCATTCCTACTGTGAGTCGACAACAAGAGTGGACTCGGTGGCGACTCAAAACGGAAGAATTTAACTGGGACAAGGTATGTTTTCAGCAAGTCTTATTTTCTGCTGGCTAAAATTTGTTATCTCCTCAGCTTGAGTTTGACGTCTCTCACTGCCTCCCTGGTGAGGAAGAATACACTGCTAACGCATCTCATTGCGTTGCAGAGAATGACCTTCGTCCCTTCCGGATGCATTCTTTGCCTGCCCCGCATCGTCCCCAGGTTGCTGCATCGTCTGCTAAAACGTCTGCAGATGTGGCCGTTACTATGCCGTGTGTTAATTCTCTTATTTCCTCATCCCTTATCTCACCGGCGCTCGTTTTTTCTATTTCCAGACCTGCTAGACCTCGTCCCACTATGATCAGACAACCCGAGGCTGCGAGGGAGCCTGGTAAGTCCCACGCAGCTCATTTTATTTCATCGGTGCCTGCCTGACCTCCTTATCCAGCTATTCCACCGGCGTCGTCACTCAAAGTCGAGGTACGTATGCCGCCGTCAAGCTCAGTGACGGTGCAGTTTTCTCAGTTTTCTCTTTGTGTTGTTAGCTGAGTAGCTTCTGCAGGTTGGGAGCTCGACTGCGCGCAAGCGTCAGCGTGCTCCAGATCCTACTACACCTCCCTCAATTAACCTTACCCAGGTCAAACGGTACGTTTTTCTTTTGCGATGTTGTTTCTTTCGTGTACTGACTATGTACCATTCTTTTGTCTAGATCTATGAGGTTGTCCAAGACATCTCAGCCTGCGCCTCCCTCGCTAGACGTTAAGGCTACTAGACCCATGCACGGGACTCGTACTGAGCTCTCGCAAGTCTAAGTCCGCTCTCCCTACCGTGTCGACCACCGCCGTTGCGAAGAAATCGGGGTCTGGTATGTTATCTCCTTTGTTGATCATAATTTTTCATTACTCAATTTCTTCGGCCGTGTTTGTTTAGTGTACGTCTCTGATGACGTGGTCGAGTCCGAGTCTGGCAGGGAAGGTGTTGCTACTGAAGTCACCACTCCAGGTTGGGATCATGAGGCCATCGACGACGACATTGTTGTCCCGCCGGTCAAACGTTTGCACGTTAATGATCCTTCACCAACTCGTCCTCCACCTCCGCGTGCGTACCATCCGGTTACGGGTGAGCCTCTGCTTGGGCTCAAATATGTTTCCTTTTCAGCTGTCTCCGAGCCTGTTCAATCTCTCTCTATGGTCAAGTCCGCCATTTCGAGTAAGGGAAAGGGGAAGGTTGTTGAACAACCTTCTGCGGTCGTATCTTTTGCTCCCTCCAGTTCACTTACTATGGACGTCGTTGACATGCTGAAGAGCTGTCTAAGTGCACAGAGCTAGAAATGCAACAGCGTCAAAGACACTGATCACACCCACACCCAACACTATACACACAAACACGCTCACGTTCGTGGGGGGATTCTAATGCGATGAAAGTAGCAAACCAATACAATTCAATTCTCAATATCTCTAAGATACACGCACAGCAATAGTGCTCGTATAATATCTAGACTTCTCTAAGTCCAAAGGCTTTTCTCAAGAACAAGAGGGTGCGACTTCCATCGCCGGGCCTCAAGGCAAGGGTGTATAACACAATACAACTTCATCAAACATCTCCACAATTTTCTAGCAGTCGCTCGGGACTCTAATAACCACTGCACACAATAACACCCTAAACACCACTTAAACGACTGCGCTCAAAGCAGAAACCAATTCCTATTAAATTCAACACACTAATAAACCTCGCGCGTCGCGCGCTAAACCAAAACCTTCACAAACACGTGGAGAAGTGTCTACACTGACACAAAACTCCGAAACTTCCACAAGAGCCACAGGGTTTGAACCTACGTGCTCGAGCTTCCAACCGATTGTAGATTCACAGGATTTGAACCTATGCAATCCAGAGAAACCCCGTCCGACAAGCCAAAGGGTTTGAACCTCTGCACCTGTAATGCCTCGCGTCACACAAATGCCCTCAAGAACTCGAAAGGGTGACCTTCAAGACACTGTACTCTTATTCTCTCACAGAGCGCAAGTCAAACCGAAACCAGACTCTCTGCACGGAGTGCCGCGCTATTTTCTTGTCTAAGCACGCGACTTAAATCACACAATAGATATCTGATATGGGTTGTATTCTCTCTCGAAGTTACTAGCTACTCTAAGTGCTAGAGCGCATGGCTGAAAAGCTTTGCACTGTTACACCGTGGGCTCGAAACTTGTACTCTACATCTACACTACAGTATTTATACAATTCTACATCATACACGTCGATACAACTTAATACAGTACTGTTAGAACCTCGGAACATTATTCCTCGCAATGCGCATGCATTGTTATAGCATGCCCAGGGCTGGACACTTGGTTGGAGGCCTATCTCGAGACCAGATCCTGTTTCCTCATGGTTGATACTCCACTCGCACTGCTCTCTATGCGTTGGCATGTCACTCGTCATTTCCTCGGAGGATACTTGGAGTGACAACCAATCAAATAGGCTGTATCCTATTCTAAAGTTGAGTTTCTAGGTTTCTCTGGTTGGTGGGGGATACCCGTGGTAAGCCTAGGCACTGCGCTCTTTGGCCAAACTGGTTCTCTCGGAGTTATCTATACTCAGGCATTATTTGGGACACGCGCGCACATGCCACACGATCAGGCCCTGTGCATCATAGATCATTGTGTCACGTAGTTCTCATGCATGTCTTTCAGTAATGCATTAGGGTGCATATGCAGTCTGCTTCTGGTGCATTCAGTATTGAGTGCTGAGCTCTTGTACTTAGTGTGACCTCAATGAAGTATCATACTAAGTTAGAGCATGCACTCTACCAATAGTCACTTCAGACTTGCGCGCGCATGCACGTGTTGTTATACCGTGCACGATGTTGATATCACTGCGCTCTATGGTTATTTTTATATATGTGTGCAACGCACATGGTAGATCAATCCTTCTCATATCATGTCTGTCTCTCATCAATTCATTGGAGCACATATCTGATCTGCCTCTAGTGTATTCAATATCAAGTGCTGAGCTCTCATACTTAGTGTGACCTCAACCAGTATCATTCTAAGTTAGAGCATGCACTCTACTAATTGTCACTCGAGGCTTGCACACACACGCATTGTTACACTGCACGCTATCTTGGTTTGTTCACTGCACTCTATTGGTTTGACACTGCGCTCCATGTCTATTTCCATCTACGTGTGCGTTGCACGCATCTTTTCATGTGCTCTACTTCTATGTTTCTATACCCTGAAGAGGCTGGCAGGGGCACTTGTGGAACAGCGCATAGAACGGCGTGATACACACACCAAACCACACACACTCACACAACTACGCAATAATACAATCACCCTCGTAAGTGCATGGGGGGATGAGATTATTTCTACTCTGCAGTTATTAACACTTTAGAACTCGTAAAGCTCCTTCTTATCTCGGCACGGTACAGCGTTTACTCGTTTTATTTGATCCTAAAGCTAGAATCTTTTACAAGAAGGTATACTTCAAGGCGCAACCTTCTAGGCGAATGGTAATATTCAATTTACACTAGGACACACGTTGACACGCTCGCAATGTGTCTACGCATGTAATTTTGCGAAATGTATCAATACATGCATTGCATAATGGCTGGGTACTGAGATAACGAAAGATACAGATAGAGCGCAGTGCTATATGCATAGAGCGCAGTGTCAAACACACAGAGTGCAGTAATATATGTATGGAGCATGATACCGAGTCGCACACAGTACGGCCTTGGGTGACAATTGGTAGAGTGCATGCTCTCACTTAGAATGATGCTAGTCGAGGTCACACTAGGTATGAGAGCTCAGCACTTGATACTGAAGGCACTAAGATGAAGATCAGCCATGCGCTCTAAGGAATTGATGAGAGACAGGCATGATACAAGGAGAACTACATTGATCTATGACGCGCGCCATGCGCGTATAGAAACATAGAAGTAGAGCACATGAAAAGACGCACGCCGCACGCGTAGATGGAAATAGACATGGAGTGCAGTGTCAAACCAATAGAGTGCAGTGAACAAACCAAGATAGCACGCAGTGTAACAACGCACGCGTGTGCAAGTCTTCAGTGATGATTGGTAGAGTGCATGCTCTAACTTAGTATGATACTTCATTGAGATCACACTAAGTATGAGAGCTCAGCACTTGATATTGAATACACTAGAGGCAGATCAGATATGCGCTCCAATGAATTGATGAGAGACAGACATGATATGAGAAGGATTGATCTGCCATGTGCACTGCGCATGTGTATGAAAGTAGACATAGAGCGCAGTGATATCAACACCGCACGCGGTATAACAATGCGCGCATGCACGTGCAAGTCTGAAGTGACTATTGGTAGAGTGCATGCTCTAACTTAGTATGATACTTCATTGAGGTCACACTAAGTACAAGAGCTCAGCACTCGATACTGAATGCACTACCAACAGATTGCATACATGCTCTGCAGCCGTAATAAACGACATGCCTGATCTCAAGAAGAACTACGTGACACAGTGATCGATGACGCACAGGGCCCCGATTGCACGGCACGCGCACGCGTGTCCCAAATAATACCTGAGTATAGATAACTCCGAGAGAACCCAGTTTGGCCAAAGAGCGCAGTGCCTAGGCTTACCATGGGTATCCCCCACCAACCAGAGAAACCTAGAAACTCAACCTTAGAATAGGATACAGCCTATATGATTGGTTGTCAGTCCAGGTATACTCCAAGGAAATGACGAGTGACATGCCAACACAAAGAGTGCAGTGCGAGTGGAGTCTCAACCATGAGGAAACAGAGTCTGGTCTCGAGATAGGCCTCCAACCAAGTGTCCAGCCCTGGGCATGCTATAACAACGCACGCGCGTTGCGAGGAATAATGTTCCGAGGTTCTAACCATACTGTATTAAGTTGTATCGACGTGTATGATGTAGAATTGTATAAATACTGTAGTGTAGATGTAGAGTACAAGTTTCGAGCCCACAGTGTAACAGTGCAAAGCTTTTCAGCCACGCGCTCTAGCACTTAGAGTAGCTAGTAACTTCGAGAGAGAATACAACCCATATCAGATATCTATTGTGTGATTTAAGTCGCATGCTTAGACAAGAAAATAGCGCAGCACTCCGTGCAGAGAGTCTGGTTTCGGTTTGACTTGCGCTCTGTGAGAGAATAAGAGTACAGTGTCTTGAAGGTCACCCTTTCGAGTTCTTGAGGGCATTTGTGTGATGCGAGGCATTACAGGCGCAGAGGTTCAAACCCTTTGGCTTGATTAGTGTTCGCTTTTCTGTGTTATTTCGGCAGGTTGGCAAAGGTTCAAACCCTTTGGCTTGTCAGACAGGGTTTCTCTGGATTGCATAGGTTCAAATCCTGTGAATCTACAATCGGTTGGAAGCTCGAGCGCGTAGGTTCAAACCCTGTGGCTCTTGTGGAAGTTTCGGAGTTTTGTGTCAGTGTAGACACTTCTCCACGTGTTTGTGAAGGTTTTGGTTTAGCGCGCGACGCGCGAGGTTTATTAGTGTGTTGAATTTAATAGGGATTGGTTTCTGCCTCGAGCGCAATTGTTTAAGTGGTGTTTAGGGTGTTATTGATTGTGTGCAGTGGTTTTAGAGTCCCGAGCAACTGCTAGAAACTTGTGGAGACGATTGACGAAGTTGTATTGTGTTATACACCCTTGCCTTGAGGCCCGGCGACGGAAGTCGCACCCTCTTGTTCTTGAGAAAAGCCTTTGGACTTAGAGAAGTCTAGATATTATATGAGCGCTATTGCTGCACGTGTATCTTAGAGATATTGAGAATTGAATTGTATTGGTTCACTACTTTCATCGCATTAGAATCCCCCACGAACTTGAGCGTGTTTGTGTGTGTAGTGTTGGGTGTGGGTGTGATCAGTGTCTTCAATGCTGTTGCATTTCTAGCTCTGTGCACTTAGACAGCTCTTCAACGTCCTACAATACAATAGAACACAAGACTCCTCACTACGACACTGAGCTCACTCTTTAGACCACTCAACCAAGTACTGACTTAGTGAGCTCGCTACTCCCTAGGGGTAGGGTTGTCAAGACTAACTTCGACGACGATAACAGACTCCGACTCTCCAACAGTTTGCAATTTCAGAACAGAAACAACTCAATTTCAGAACAGAAGCGGATTCAGAAACAGACTGACAGAACAGAACAGACAGACAGACAGACAGATTTCAGAACTTCTACTTCAATTCATACTCTTTCCAAACAGACCTTGGCAGTACTCAGATGGAACAGAACAGCGACACTGATTCTTATTCACTCGGAACTTAAGCACACTTGTCAGATCCTGAAGTTATCTCTATTCCTCGAGGTGAGCTCGTTCTGTATATACAACGCTCGAAGCTACAAACTTATTCCTTTATTACAGTACTCGCCTTCTATGTGTGCACCGCAACTCAGGGGTTCGAAACTTGTATACTACACCGAACTTCTAACTACTTATACTAAAACAACTATTAATTACAAATATCACCGCAGTCCCCAGGTAATCCAGACTCCTATGCATACAGCCCACCACTGCCGCAGTCCTGCTTGGTGTCTGACTCGGTGTTGTCATATGTGGTTTAGTTTCCATGTCGAGCTCGCTATGGTTTTACAAGTGCTCGCTAATCTCAAGTCCGAGGACATATCTCCTGACCGGTAGCGGTCGTGCCGTGTCTAGCCCCAGCTCTTATTCAATCATTCTTCCAGAAGTAACCCTTGCTGGCAACGGTTCCTCGACAGTGGGACAACCATGAAGGCACTCGTCATACCACGGCTGGCACATCGGATTATCTTCTTATCTTATCTCTCGCGTGGTTTCCGGACCAGGCTCCTCAGGTACAGTGCGTGACTTTAATTTCGTACGCGCTGCTCGTTTTAAATTGCAATCCTTTTTGTCTTGGTTTAAAGGAGCGAGCTCTCTTGGTAATGGACAACTACCGATGGCCGAACAGGGTTTATGAACTTTCTGTCAAGCTAGCCTGTCAAGTACCAGCTGTAACTAAGTCCCGGTTTGGGTCTGTCGCATCGTGTCATTTAGACAGGTAGTCTTATTGTTTAGAGGTACTTATTATGTACACTCGCTTAGTCCTTATGCCCGTTTCTCTCCTTGTACTGTAGTACCAAGTATATTCACTAGATTGCAAAATTACACATCTGGAATGTATGCAGTCATAACAACGCACACGGCATGTGTCATAGATCAATGTAGTTCTCCTTGTATCATGCCTGTCTCTCATCAATTCCTTAGAGTGCATGGCTGATCTGTATCTTAGTGCATTCAGTATCAAGTGCTGAGCTCTCATACTTAGTGTGACCTTGACTAGTATCATTCTAAGTTAGAGTATGCACTCTACCAATTGTCACCCAAGGCCGTACTGTGCGCAACTCTATATTGTGCTCCATACATGTATCATTGCACTTTGTGTGTTTGACACTGCGCTCTATGCATATAGCACTGCACTCTATCTGTATCTTTTGTTATCTCAGTACCTAGCCATTATGCAATGCATGTATTGATACATTTCGCAAAATTACATGCGTAGACACGTTGCGAGTGTGTCAATGCTCACAACTCAAATCACTCAAATTAATATCAAAGATGTCTATATTCTCTCACTCGAAGTTACAAACCACTCCCAGTGCTAGGGCAAGTAGCTATTGTCTCTTGCACTGTCACAATTGGGGTTCAACACCTCTGACTCGTCACTAATGGACAAAGTGCAAGGCTCAAACAGCTCCAAAGGATCGCGTGCATATCAAATAAGCTTGTCACTATTACACAGGGGGTTGAAAACCTATGTTACTCTATCTACAATATTGTATTTATACATTTCTACATCCTACAAGTCGGTACAACTTAATACACTACTGTTGCAATGCTGGAACATCATCAATCACAACGTGTGCGTGTTGTTATATCATGCCCGAGGCTGGACACTCGGTCAGAGGTCTATCTTGAGACCAGATTCTGTTTCCTCATGGTTTAGACTCCACTTGCACTGCGCTCTATGCGTTGGCATGTCACTCGTTATTTCCTCGGATGATACCTGGAGTAACAGCCGGTCATATAGGCTGTAGCATAATTTATTCTTGAGTTTCTAGTTTTCTCTGGTAGGTGGGGGTTACCCGCGGTAAGCCTAGGCACTGCACTCTATTGCCAAATTGGGTTCCCTCAGAGTTCGCTATTCTTAGCCATCATTTCATACACGCGCCGGACTCTTTGATCAATCTCTGCCCTGTGCGTCATAGATCAGTGTGTCACATAGTTTTCCCAGTATCAGGTATGTTTTTCTATTAATGCATTAGAGTGCATATGCAGTCTGTTTCTAGTGCATTCAGTATCAAATGCTGAGCTCTTGTACTTAGTGTGACCGTATCCTGTATCATTCTAAGTTAGAGCATGCATTCTACCAATCGTCACTCAAGACTGATACACACGCGTATTGTATCACGCGCAATATGGATATCACTGCGTCCTGTGTGTATTATACTGCGCTCTATTCATATTCCTTGTTATCTCAATGCCAGGATGTTGTAAAATGTATATATTGATACATTTCATGAAATTACACTGGTAAACGCTTTGAGAGCGTGTCAACGCCCAGGCATGGTACCACGTGATTCAGATGGCCAAGTCTGGCAGGTCGATAAATGTGTTACCAAGTCCAAATATGGCAAGAGCATGGGGATTACCCAGTAGCTGGGCTAGAACTATGAGTTCTACCTGGTAAGCTGCGGGTTACCCAGGAGTATGCATCATAGCATGGGTATGAGCCTATAGCTGCTGCGCACATTTGCTCATGGGCAATCTATAGGTCAGGTATGGGTCCAGGCCTACCCAGTAAGGAAATATGACTTGATCAATGGTGTGATCGCGCCTTCTGACCAAGCCTTAAGTAAGCAGTATAGTAGGATTACTAGATATCAGGTAATAGCAGCCCGTAGTTTTATTTATCCTAAATTAGACATACCAGGTAGTATAAAAGTAGGTAGTAAATAGTTGCTGGGTCAAGTTTCCTGGCCCCCAGTGTTAGGACTAGCCCTGAGTAAACCAAACTAGAATAAACTGTTAGACTATGCCGGGTAATACCCGAGTCCAACAGAGTTTCAGTTGTTGTCTGGTTGTGGTCAGAGACTAGTGCAACAGTAAGGTCGTCGCGAGTGGATCGAGAGAAGAATGAAGTGATATAAACTTTAGCTCGAAGCTGAGTATTACAGCTGAAAGCGTGCTACTTATATACTAGAAAGATGGGTCTAATAATAGTCCTTGGTGACAGTGATGGTGAAGATTTATGGAAGTTGATGCGACTGTCACGAGTGTGATGCATATAGTGCCGATGTGAAGGTTTGAAGGGTAAAAAGTAAATAAATCGTAACACCCAGCTACAGTAGTAATACCCACAGGAATTTAGGTTAGAGCTTCGAGTCCTAGACTCAATAGAATTGAAAGTATCATCACAATTAAGTTTGCTTTAGCAAGTACCCTCAGAAAGAGTCAGAATCAGTATTGAAAGTTTGTACCTCAGAGCCAGTCAGTCAGTCAGAGTCAGTCAGCCCGGTTCAGAGATTCTTGCAACTCAGTGCAGAATCTGGTATCTCAGTAGATACTTGTGTTTTGTGTTTCCGATAAACAAGAATAAATCCTACCGGGTCAGAACAGACCTTTAAAATCCCATTATATTGCAACCCAGAAATCTAATAAAGTACAAAGTTCTACATAACAGACATTCCTCTGCCCCCACAAACTTGCCAGGTTAGTGTCATAGAGTGTTATAAGTGTGGGTAACTGTACCGTTGCACACCTGCACTGCCACCAGCCCTTTCAACTTTAATTGACTCTTTTCAGTCTGTGTTTGGCAAGAACTTTGTTCCTGAAACAGTAGATAGGAATATCCGATGGTCAAAGTCTGATCCTTTACATGTTAAAGATCAGACTGTCATAGAATGGAACTTGTCTGGATATGAGCATAAGCCACTTCCTAAGATAGTCAAATCTACTGAGGTTCAGTTCAACAGTACACAGCCTGGATCAAAACAAAAAGTACCTATGTTACCAAGCAGTATTGAACTTAGAGGTATCCGTCAGTTTACACCTATGAAGAAAGCTACAAAAAGAAAGGGTAGACCATCTGATCCTATTGAGGTTCCATCCACCAGCAATTCAGACATACAGAAACCTATCAAGTTGCAAGATATACCTCCTTATAATAATACAGAATTACCAGTAATAACAGAAAATCTTGTACCTAAGGGTTGTAAATGGTATAATAATAGCTGTGCATATGATGCTGTATTGTTTGTATTATTTGATATATGGAGTTCAAATCCAGATGTGTATTCTGTTCTGTTCACACAAATGAATACAGAATGGCTGGGTTTACTTGTAGGTTCATTTAAAAAGCATGCAGCAAATGAATACACTTTAGAAGAGGTAAGAGATTTTTTCTGTCATAAATTGTGTAACATGTATTCAAATGTATTTGTATTTGGGCAGAACACAAGTGTGGAAGCAATTGTAAGCAAACTATTTGTAAGCTCAACTGTATTCAACAAATTAATAGTAGAATGTTCTAATCTGCACAATATTAGTGTAATTGAATTGTTCAATTGTTCTATCATACCTTCTCGCAATGGCAACACATCAAAGCAGCAAACTATTCAAGAGTACCTGGATGTCAGCTCAAACAAGACACTAAAACAGAGATGTACATATTGTTATGCACCTGTTTACAAAAAACTTATTTGAATCTGCCCCACCATTGCTAGCAGTGTTAGTATCATCCAGTAATACACCTGCAGACCCCCATATCAAACTTCAGATACACAGTCAAAAATTGAGATATAATTTACAAGGCATAGTATATTTTGGACACACTCATTTCACTGCATGGTATATAGATAACAAACATAATGTGTGGTTTCATGATGGATTGACCCTGGAACGTAATGCAAAGTATGAAGGCAATATCCATGAAATTGATTTAGCTGATGGACCTAATGATCAAATACCTGAATTGTACATATACACCATTCAAATGTAAACATAGTTATACAGACATACACCTACAACATAATATATATAATACCATAACATATGATTAAATTCTAATATCATGTATATACTGCAACATAGATGTGATAAAAATTAAGACCATAGGACTCGGATAATGCCACACAAATGTGATGGCCCTCAACAACTAGTCTCTTTCAACATCATCATCATTGCACACTTGTGTAGTCCCTAAGTAGACTTATAGGACCAGTGTCATCCCCATAGGATCATTTTGATTCATCACCATTTAGTATTGCCATAGGATAGGATAGGATAGTCCCCATGTGGACTCATAGGTTGTTATTGACATAGGATAGGACTGTCTCAGTGTAGACTCAGTTTTCAACATTGACTTCAGTATATTTTGCCTTGTATAGGATCAGTACCCCCCATTTCCATAATACACCAGCAAGGGGGTCCAGGAAAATTGCCACAGTACAGTGAAAGAAAGAATATAGTCAAGATAAAGATTAGATAATACCTAGTGCTGAGAGGACGGGTCTCCTACACAGACTGCCAACACAAGCTGTAGTAGACCCAAAGTAGACCGAGAACTGTTGGAAAGAGTGCGGCAAATAAGGATAACATGGGACAGCGGGTAGATTGACTTAATCTAAAACATGAGGTTTGGTGGCAGCATGACATTGATGGTCAACAGTGATAGAAAATCAACTACGGTCATCCCACCGACCGTAGGAGGGGCTTTCATAGGCGCAGGTGATGGATCAGCGTGTAGTATGCAAAGCGCCAGACTGTGATACGTGTCACCATCAAGTCGAGTTTCAAAAAGAAACTTGTGTAGAGGAACTTTCAACCATGCTACTAGTAAGGGTGAAACAGACAAGAGTGTCCCGGCACAGAGTGACAACCCTCAGGCTTTTGTTCGACAGAATAAATATTTAACACAGAAATCGAATAGAACACCATATAAACGAGGTGACATGAACTGAGAACTTGAGAAGTATCTGCACCATGTGTATATGGGCTGGCGGCTGGTAGTGTGTATCCAGATCGCCAAGCAAGATCACTATCAATCTGGTACCTGACCTGGTGCGATCCAAGGAGCTTTTTTGGGAAGCCGTCGGGGACCAAGGCGCGGGAGAGGCGAGCTCGTCGTGATCAACAGTGACCAGGGCATATAAAAAAATGCTGGGGAACGAGGTGCTATTTTGGGAAGCACGGTAGAGGATATCAATGCGTCACGGTAGAATCCAGGGATTAATACATCTTCAATTACGGTTTCGAAGCATCAATGATGTATCATTCTGCTGCGGACTGATGCACTAGCAGTGGCTTTATGAGACGTCGGAATGAACCTGCCCTGAACCCGGTCACCGCCATGTGGACAGACAACGAGTTGTTCTCTTCAAGTTCAGATCCGTGCCCTCCCGTGCTCAAACTGAAACAAAACTTTTGGAGTTTTCTTTCTTATGCGCCGATGAAAGTATCCCTAAGCGAAATTTCGTATTGACAAAATGTATGTTCTTCGCTTGCTGTTGTTCGGCTTCGGGCTCTTTCTGAATCTCCCCTGGATCCTCCATGCCACTTGAAGGTTAGGATTCAAATCATAGAAAGTCATGGAGAATCCAAGTTGAAAAGTCAGAGGCTTTCAGCAACCGGGACGTGCGCGCAGCACTCGACATCTGGCGCTTGTCCGTTTCTTGATGTGTTTATGTATTTCGAAAGATTTTATGTTCTCTGTTCCTGAGCCAGGCTCAAATATGCCGATGTTACTATTGAGATGTCCGGTATGTAAACTTAGGCACACAGCATGTCGGCGTTTTGTTGATCGGGCAACTTCTGTAACCATACCTCGGTCAAAATGGCGTTCTCCAAGAAAAAGTCTTCCCCACCTTCCCCATGCGCTCATAGAAGTATCAAAAAGCAACATTACCTTGACATTACCATTGTCAGCGCGGGATGTGGACCACACGCAGCTGTTCCAACTATCTCATCTGCTCTCATACTCTGGCATCCGTTTCCATTCCCTTCATTGATCAAGTCCATGATGTGTTGAGGTGTCGAGGAAGATCCGGCAGCTGCCAATTCAACTGTAATTGTCGGAGAAGACAACCATCCTCGACTACGATCCCAAAGTGCTGCATGCCACGGACAAACATATAAAATATGCCATTCCCTCAACGTCGACCTAACAAATGGCCCCGGTTACCCTAGGATCGTTAGTTGACACCCTCCCCTCGGTGCTGGGACGGACGCTTGGTGCAATTTATGTCGGCGCTACTATAGCTACAGTGCACGCATATTTCCGTTTGACATTCTCCTCAAATATTCACTGTGTGCACTAGTTTCTATGGGATAACCATTCTGCAGACCGTGATATACTACAAGGGATACCCTAACGATTCGTGGCACTTTCGATATGGGGTGAGCAAGAAACTGTAGACTTTGACAGTGTTTTTCTGACATATAAACAGGTCGCCTTCTTGTTGTACGCTTAACATGTATAACCTACGTGTACGAAGCTGAATCCTAACGATGCCTATAATCTCAAGGGTCCTTGACACGCTTCACGTTGCAATAAGTACCCATGCCTTATACTTTTATCTTGTCGAATCATTTGGGAATTATCTCCACGTGCTCAAGATCATTTGGTACGCATCTGCCATATCCTTAGGTCCAAATAAGTTCGTACCTCGCTGGCAGGAGTTTCCGGGTGCGACTGTTTCTCCATTTCTTCTCTATTGTCGATGAACCTCCTGAGCTCATTCCGACTCCAGTTGCAGCTCATAGTCAATGTAAGTGAACGCTAGTACTATCTTACATTCTGATTTAATCACTAAGTAGATACTAATTGTCGTTGGAGTTCAAGGATGTGTCTACTCCATTCTCGAATAATCGGAAAGACTCAGTCGCCGGTCATACAGCTTATACGCCGTCAGAGTATGGAAATGTGAGTTTCTACCGGCATTGAAGTAAATGAATTCCGACTTGTGGTCTCTTAACAGTTGGTCGTAAGTTCCATAAAGTGCTGCCATGGTTCATTGTACGTTCCTTTCTGGCTCTTTCTCTTATTGCTCAGACAGATGTCTTTGGAATCCAACTCGCAGTTTCTTGCTGTTGCGGCTTGCTTCGGTGAGATTTCCGCTGCCATAATGAATAAAGACCTGAATGCAACTTCGAAGGTGCCGGAATCTGTGAGCATCTTGTATATATTATGATATATAGCGCTGACTTATAGAATGTTACTAGATGGTGCCTACGAGATGTATGGGACATGCCTCTTTATGATGACTGTCTCCCATGTTAACCTTGTCACCAGGTACACTCTATCAAGCTATTTGGACATCTTAAGGATCAGAGTAGGCTTCAGTAGCTCTGCGGAAAGTGCTGCTTCTGACGGGCAGTTACACTTCGCAGACGGCGGTTTACGTAGTATTTTCTACAGATGTGTTAGCGGACTTCTTTATTGCTGCAACAACGTGCTATTACTTGCACAAGGGCGGGACAATGACCGGCTTTTCCAGGTGTGTAGCCTCCAAATGCATCACGAATATGATCGATACTTACGGCAAGAAATTATTTTGTAGTACGACAAAGGTCATTGTGAGCTTGATGCGGTTTGCTGTGATGTCTGGTCTAACGACGAGGTATGATTCCAATGGCGTGTCTGATAGGACAAAAGCCAATGAACATTCGTTGTTACTTTAGCGCATGCTCGCTATTTTCGCTTCTCGCGGTAATCACTCAGTGATCTTTATTCCTCTTGACTCTCATATCATCTTTTATCTAGTACATCGCTTGGCCAAATAGTTTCGTTTACCTCGCAATCCATTTTACTCTACCGAAGCGTGAGTGTTCAAATTTCTTTTAACCAGTTTCCTGTCTGTATAACTATCTACCACAGTCTACATAAATTCGTTGCTCGCAATGCAAGCTCCTTCCCCTCTTTCATTTGAATAATATTCTAACTCGGAGTAGGCTCAATGCACGCAAAGCACAAAGATGGGATGAGACCAAGGAGTATTCAGCTGATAACAGTACACTCAGGTTTGGCCATCCCATTGTCAGCAGTGGGACAAGTAATACGGCAGGGGCAGTGCGTATTATACATCCCAAGAATTCAGTTAAGACGCTAATTTCCTTCTTCAGAGCGCCAACGCCGCTCTTTCCGTAATGGAAAGAAGTCATTCGAATGACGGTACAGAAAGGACATGCACTTGAGAAGGGGGTTTATGCTGCCGCTACAACTAACTAACCCGGTACAACTGCCGTCGACTATACTGAGGCTGATGCATTGCCGATGATGAAGCCGATCCTCTTCAGAGAATATCTCTTCATCGGGGGCAGAACTGTAAAGATGTTGTTCTTTTCTAACACGATGAATAGCTTTTAGTTACAACTTACAATATTTATGTAATAGTACAGCGGCGAACAAAATACGGACGGACATTCTTCTATTCCCATCAATCATTAAGCCTTTAGGCTCTGAAATTCTTTCGTGAAGTCATCCATGGCATCCAGGGTGCTCAAGAAATGCTTGAACGCGAGCTTCTCTCCACGGCCCACAGCCAACGACTGTGCCGTCCTTGCCGCATTCTTGATCTGCCTGCCATTTACGTCCCGCTTCGCCAATTCCTGGATTTGCTGTGGAGTGATATCTGCCAATGCTCCGACCTTGCCGATGAACGCAGACCAGACTTGTATCTTAGACTCGAGGGGCAGCTGTTGGAAATGCAGCGCGACGTGAATCCGCGACAGGAAGGCCTCGTCGAAAGCTTTCACGCGATTGGTGGTCAAGAATAGGATGCCTCGATAGTACTCGACATGACGCAAGCTAAAAGAATAGTTAAAATTGCGGTAGCAGGGCAAGAGCCAACAGAGCTCACAAGACGGCGACCATAGCATTCCGTACGAGATCGTGGAGAGACCGTTGTTCGAGGTAGACATCAGCTTCATCGATCAGGACGATAGCTTTCCACGTCGTAGCCACCTCGAAGACGCGTTCAAGAGCCATATCAAGGCTATTCGCATCCGTGCCCAAATCGCCAGCCCCGACAAGGTACAAAGGTCTTTTGACGTGTTCGCTAGTCGCTTCAGCAGAGAACGTTTTACCTGCAAGGGAAAACAATTAGATGTTTTCAAATGAATTTGACACTACCGAACTGACCGACTCCCGGAGGACCAAACAAGTTAATAACGAGACCATGTCCTTTGCCCTTGATGAAGTCATCAAAGCCGATCTCACGATGATGTGCCTCAACAAGAGACTGCAAGAGATCTTTGCGATCAGTCGGAAGAACAAGATTGGAAAAGGCATCCTTGTTCCATTCCACGTCCGAGATCTTCTCAACGTCGAACTCCACTGCATGGCGAATCAGCATCAGCGCAGGGATCAAAGAGGCGACATACACCAGAGTTTATCAGAAAGACTAAATCCGAAAACCACAGTGGGCGTCAGTATGAGCTCTTCATCTGTCAGTTCGACATCGTTTGTATTTTCCTCGTCGCGGAGGTGAGAGTCAACAACAACGCCTTCAAAGATATTATTGACTAGATGTACAGGATGGGCGGTCGCTTACCATTCGCATATTGACCTGGTACTGGCACTGGTTCCGAGTCCATAAGGTTTCCGTAAGGATCTAGTTGCGGAACTTTCTCTGACTTGGATACAGCGGTAGGATACATATAATTGGGGTTGAAACGTCGGAAAGAAGCTTAAGGACATCAGTTAGCCGTCAAGCTGAACCGTGAGCAATATATCATCCTACCACGGTCGACCATGATCCTTCCCTTGACCTAAAAATAGAAATAACATTAGAGCACGTTCGGCTACGACCAGAGAAATGAAAGTAAGAACATTGTGCCTCAATAGCCTATTGTTATCGCACTTTAACGCTGCGATACCATTGAACTGCATATGGTGAATCCCCCGAAGATCAGACCATTTCTTGCCTCGCTGCAGTACCAGCTCCTTTAACTTCGCAGAATCAGGATGGAACCTAATAGGATAGGCATCCAACGAGTCGATCTTTACAGTCCCTTTGAATTTCTTGAGAAGGATCTGCGTGGTAACCTTCGATACCCCGACGGTCTGGGTGACAGGCCGGTCTATGAGATCCATGCTCACGCAGTTCAGCTGGTAGCACCGCATGGCTTCCACATTCGTATTCACGGTTGACTCTAACCTGAACAAACGCGGCGCACCGGTGATAGCACAGCGCGTGACGACGATCGAACGTGGGACGAGGATAGAGTAGAGGAGATCCCAGGTGATCTCACCATGAGATTTCAGCTTGTTGATGGTACGGATGGTGTTCTGATAGTCGGAATTGATGGAAGAAAGAAGGAGGTCAACGGAGGAAAGGACGTATGAATCGAGTTGGGTTTGAGGCTTCTTCGAGGCAAGATTATCACGGTATTCCTTGAACTCATCGAGGTACGTTAAGAAGACCTCGGGGTCAAGCTATAGACAGGCATTCATATCTGAGAAACGTATAGGATCAATGAAATCACGTACCTCCAAAGGATCAGAGTTCCAAGAAATTCCGGGCCACGACTGAATGACATCCTTGCACGCTTTCAAGATGTACTCGCTCTTGATAACAACCTTGAAGGTTGGTTCCATAATAGCAATCATATCTTCACGATGGGGGAGCTTGCGCACGATGCTTAAGGAAAAGTCCATGAGTAAAAGACATTGTCAGAATCACAGGGAACATACACGAAGCTGAAATCCTTCCAAGGGTCATTGTCTCCCGATCGCAGCAAGGGAACACTTTCAACAGCGACCTTTGAACTTGTATTCTGCAGAATCCAGAACAGACAATTTAGCACGCTGACCCTAGGTTATGATGGAACACTGCCTACCCTATACTTCCAGCTCTTTGACCACCGACTATAATAATGGTCGACACGCTTGATCTTCAACGTGGGCGGCGTCAAAGGCTCGTCGTCCTCCTTGATAGTCGAAACCTTCGACTCGGTCTCTATATCCCGAGACGACCCATCGGAAGCCTTCATCAGAGATGAAAATCGACGATGCATGATCACGCAGGAGCAGGGGGAGTAGAGGAGGTAGAGCTCTAGCGCCTGTTAACGGCTACGTTTATATTCGCATAAACGCGGGAGCGTACAATGCTCATTATGACTCCTAGTTGGTAGGAAAGGGTTAAATGCGGTGCATCATCGTGATTAGGAGAATTCGAGGGTAGCTCCTGTATGCCATAAAGCGGGTGGCAATCCGGCATCGCTCTACACAGCAGCCAATAGCAAGTATAGCTCCACTCGAAAAGAGTGCTTAGCTCTCGCCATGTGATGATCAGTTAACAGCATTTCACGGATCGCGGCTGGGCTCATGACATGACCATTGAACGGCATAGCTATGGGGCCGATGCCCCGCGAAATCAGAACCCTGTATCATCAGCGCTTAGATAAAAAGTATCTGGATTTCGAAGCCTAGGTGCCCAAGCGGAGATGAGTATTGATAGTGCCAATGATAACCAGTGTCACATATTCCAGCTACTTCCCTTGCAGATGATACGTGAACATAGATATTTTTCCCTTAGAAGAAACTGTCCACGTACTTGGTGACCCATGGAAACCTATCGACTCGTGCCCTGAGGAAAGGCGATAGTTTCGTCGCAAAAGATTGTAATCAATGATCTCAAGTGAGATACATCTCACGGGCCTGGGCAAGTGGCGACGGATGCTGTTAAAATTGTGAGGTTTCTCAAACGATGACTCGGTGAAGAGCGTAGACTGAAGTTGAAATACATCGTTTCGACGTGAGTCTCGGCATTAGAGCCATTCCTCCAAACTCGTCTTATTACGCCTTATATACATAGGGTAAGGATGTCTGGGAAGGCCGCCGAGGTCAGCCCAAGCCAATTCAAAGGCCTCGCATTCAAATATCCATTACTGACCTGCAACATCGTAACAGACACATAAGTTATATAACAAGGTGTTTTCGAGAAAGCATTGTTCTCCGCCCGAACTGCATTATTTTAGAATAGCATTTCTTGGCGTAGAAAGGATTGACTCCCTGGAGCACAGATTGGGCGATACATGCCTCCCTGAAAACAAATACGCACTTGGAGAATGAATGTCAACCCCCAACAAGCTTGATAGCGTTTTATCATCAGGAATGCGCTTATCACGTTGGATGAGCACTAACTGCAGGTTTTATGCCACATCCACTCGTAGGACCGTGGCGCCATTTTATATTAATAATGGAACAACGTGTAGCCTTGCCGTCCACATTCCTAGTATAGTGCCGCTTCTAGCATTTGATTGGTTCATTCGTAAGCAGAAGGGTACCCACACCAGCCGTCACGTTCTGCACCTGGTATCGATTTGACATCTACGCAAGGACCCCTGAGATTTGCGAAGGATGACAAGGGCTTGTTCGTACGAACCTTCCGCCAAAAATTTCCATCCAGTCCTTTTAACCATCACCCTCCTGAGTTTGGCGCCCCGCTAAATTTAGAGTCATCGACTTGAAGGAGAGTTCAGACGAAATAACT
>JAUEPR010000160.1:0-90332 GCA_030435655.1 Armillaria novae-zelandiae
CATTCCATAAGCACCTTCCGGCGTTGCGATCGTATCGGGTGTCACGACGTCGGGCTAGGAACCCAGGTGAGTAGCATAACGCCACATTCCGCTCATCCACATACCAATGGGCCACCATAGACTGCAAGAGACGACGTAAAGATGAATTTTAGAGGAGCAGGCTTATTGGCGCCGTATTTCCGGGCCGCTTGGAGCATCAACCGTATCGAGTCGATATTCACCTATCCCTCAAAATCAGCCGCAGCGCCAACACCCACCACATCTCAGACGCACCTTCAACCCCAAGTCAAAATTATCCTCCGACCCCCGGGACATGATCCCATGAAGACAATACACCGTATCTGGGACACCAAACTCCGTCTGGTACAGCTTCTCAATCTCATCAGCGTTCGTCAAATCAGCCTTGATGGTAATAGCTTTGGCTCCTATGGGGGCCTCGGGTTCCACGATATCGGCAAGGATGAAACTGACGTCGGGTGTCTGAGGGTCTGCGACAAGAGCGCCAGAGAGCTACCAACACGCCTCAAACAATCAGGAGCCATGCGAACCAAAACAAATCATTCCCACATACCAAGCCACCCAACCAACCGGCTGCTCCCGTTATCAAGACGGTGTTCTTCGACATGATGAGGTATGTTGTCACACGAGAGAGAAAGTAACGTCCTAGCGTAAAGGACCCGGGAACGAAGGGCGGCTGAAATTCCGATTCGAAGAAACAGATGCCAGCCTTTTATACGAAACGATACCCCGAACCATCGTGCAGGAAGAACGACGAAATGTATCCGTGCCGGAATGTGAAGCAGCCTGTATTCTTCCTGATTCTTTCCCAATTGGTCCGGGAATAGCGTCGAAAGCTACGGGCCGAGGCACATTTTGCCTGCACGGATGGATATGTTTCCGGCGCTCCTATTCGCGGATTGTTGTAAGAGGTCATCTGCTCGTAACGCGTGTCAATTTTGATCCTGTACTACGAGAGAATTAGTGCGTATACGTACGGTGCACTGCAAAAGCTGTCGACTTGGAAATCGTAGTGAAAAAGCCACGTCGCCGTAGTTGCTGTTGGCTTGAATATGGATTGGATGTACATTAGGTTTCCGGAGTTCGCTGCCAACACCGGATGGCCTTCTCACGTCTAATTGGTGTATTTTGTTACAAATGTCATACCTCACTCAGTTGAGCTTGGTGGCTAGATTATTTGTATTGAGTTCTTTGCTTCCCTCTGAGCAGTGAGCGCTGATCATCCGGCCAATGATATTACCCCTAACACCTGCTGCCATGGTATACTTCTATGATAATAGGTTCTCATCAAAGTATTGCAGTTGTCATGGTTGGAGTTCATACCAGCTCTGAGAGGTTGATCCTATCTTTCATGATGCATGATTGTAGAAACATTTCCTTAGGCTGTTGGGGTCTCAGTTTTCTTTTTGATCAAAATTCTTAGTTCTATATAATACAAGAATCTACAGGACTCGGAGCCTAAACACAAATCACTATTGGCTATGGCAGCACAAGCAACATTTCCCCCAGATCTTACCAGTGATGACATTCATTACATTCTTGAAATTTTAGATGTGCTTCTTAATAGCACAATACTTGAGATGCTCCTGCATGGTGAGCATCATAGTCTTTGGGCAATTTCCCTGACATCTGAGCCCACAGTAGGACTTTACACTGGTGTCTTAGGTATTACACTCTGGAGCATTTGTAAGTTCTTTTTCTTGACTTGTGAATTGTGTATTTTACTTTCATCTGATTACAGTCAGAAATTCTACAAGGGGCATCTCCATTGGAAGATATACCATGATTTTCATTATATTTGCACTCTACATCCTTGCCACTGTTGCAAGCAGTGATGACTGGGCATTCATACAGCATGCATTTATTGATGAAGGAGAAAACTGCTACACAATATTCTTGGGATTAGTCAGCTTTAATCCAACAATGATCCGGAATTCTTTGGCACTTGATGTCACTGCTTGTGTCAGTACTATTATTGCTGACTGCTCACTGGTTAGTAATGAAAACTCTCTTTTATCTAAGATTGCTAATCACTACTTGATTCATGTTGATCAGATCTGGCGGTGTTGGAATGTGTGGAGCCGTCAATGGCTTGTTATTATTATTCCAGTGCTTTGTACCATTCTGGGCACAGGTAATTAATTTCAACTCTAGACAGTGTCAAATTATAACATTTTTGCAGTGTCCAAGATCTTCTGGATATATCATTTTTTTGATGATATTGTCACTGTTGTCAAAGATATTACTTATGCTGGCAATACTGCTAGGTGGCAGATTGCTTATATGTCATTGACACTTGCCACAACAATTTGGTGCACAATTTTTATATTGTACCGCATCATAAGTGTTGCAAGGTCTAATTATGGAGCAGGAATACACTCATACCATGGAGTTATTGAAGCACTTGTTGAATCAGCAGCCTTGTACTCTGCTATATTGATCATTAATATAGTATTTGAGGCTCATAACATATTAAGTGGACAATATGTTAATACTTTGGCCATTGCTATAAGGGTATGCCTATTACAATGTTGAATGAAGACTCTAATTGATGTCTACTTTTTACAGGGAATTGCACCAACCCTTCTGGTTGGACTTGTTGCAACAGGACATGCAAGACCAGATGACTCTTGGCAACATAATAGTACTTCCATAGTATCCTCCCTTAATTTTGGGACTGGTACTGCTTCAACACAGGATGGAGATAGTATTTCACAGAGTGCTGATCTGGATGAGATGGATAATCTAGATCCAGTGCCAGAGAGAAATTCTGCACTTATTGAAGAAGAGGCCAGAGAGGCAAGATCCTTGGACATAGTCTAAAGTATCAGAAGCACATAGAGAACAAACTTGTCAGTCAAGCCTGCCAGTGCTCCTTTATATATTTAATGTATAGATATGATAAATTGTTTCTAAATAGTTCCTATATTTTAAGTTTTGTAGCTGCTTTCACTGCATGGAGAATTCAATATTCTTAGCTGAAATATTAAAATTTATAACTGTATATTAATTTCATATATTATACAAAAATATTGAAGGAATATTTTTAATATTCTTTCAATATTTGGGTTTTTTCAATATTTCTTCAATATACATGATGATTGAAATATTATTAAGAATAATGTTTTGATATTTTGGCCAAGATTCTTGAAAAAATATACAGTTATAGAATTCAATATTTTCGTCAAGAATATTGAATTCTCCATGCAGTGTTTAATCACTAGATCCTGCATAGACAAGTTTAAAGAGTAATACTAGAATTAGACCCCAAAGCCCATGCTACACACTATAAACTATATAGTATGTAGTGCATCATGTATAGTACATACAAATGATACAATGTAAAACTATCAATCAATACTCAATATTTGGGAAATCAAAAAGGGCCTCACTGGGAATTGAACCCAGGACCTCCTCGAATTTCAACCCAAACGAGGAATCATGCGACTAGACCATAAGGCCATATTTAACCACTCCTCCGTGAAGTACAGCTAGCTATCGTACTTGTTTTTAACATTTCTTTCCAATCTGGCCCTTGCGATTTGCATGAAGCCATTCACTGGATTCGTCCCTTCTGTTTGAAGTACCGCCACAGCACGGTGTTCGTTGCACCGTCTCTAAAAAATGAACCACTATCGTCAGCGGTATCTTCTCCGACATCTATGCACATGCAGACGACTTCTCCACCAAAATGGCCGCTATCTATCAACCAAAAGGACCGAAACGCTGAGAGACACGCCGTCGTCATCTTCCAGCCCTCCAAAATCCCAGCCTTCGCCAGGTGATATAAATTTGGAACACCAAAAGAGCTGGCTGACGCGAAAAGTCGAGTCCTCACCGACAGCGCGCTGGTGGTTCATGAAATTCGTGAATTTGCTGGGGTACGGGACTCCGAAGCAGTTGGCAGGAAGAAGGACGTTTCCGTTGTATTCAAAGCTGTGTGCAGCTGCGCCAGACGTAGAGATGACATTCTGGCATCAAGGTATGTATGTCTCACAAAATTTTGGTGCAAACGTATTAACTTTTCCGAGATTGCGATTTGCCGCCAACGTTCCAGTCGTGGTTTACTGTCACCAACCTCCATACTTGGATGCTCGCTGTTCGATTCCGCGCTCTTCCCTCTCCCCATGGAAAAGAATACGTGCAGGGTCTCGTGGATCACTTTTTCCTCGACATTGAGGACCGAATTCGTGCCGTGCTCCAACCTCCTTCAAAGCCCACAGAACCATACACTTTCGCGTCATCCTTCTATACCAACCCTAATACGCCTACCACGGGACCCGACGGCAAGCCGATACGGCGCGGAGCCGCACCGGAGCGATTGGTATCTCGGCAAATGAAGATTTTCAAGGAGCAGTGGGCAGGGATGTGGATGTCTCTCGACCACGCCATGGTGAAGGGAGACATGGAATTGGCGGCTGCTGTATGGCGGAACCTACTCGGCGCTCGTGGAGCAGCAGGCATCGCGTATCCCGATCCTAACGATCCCAGTGCTCCTGCTCCGTACCGTCGTACCGTCAACCTCGTCGGAGGCTTGGTGGAGAACATTGAGAAAATCGACTTCGATAAGGAAGCGCACCGGGATGATGGATCTGGCGTCCACGATTATGCGCCCTCCGAGGCAGATAAATACGTCAAGTATCCCGACCTTATGTTTGATGTGGTGACGTACCTGCGCAAGGAGCTGGTTCGACTGGAGAATATCAGCGACGAGGAGATCATGCAGGGCGATATCGCTGGACTAGGGTTTGGCCGAATTTTCGAGTCTACTGCCGTAGCGTCGGAATCCAGTGATGCGACGAAGTCGAGTGGTGCAGCCCCCACTGGTGGCGCATCGAAGCTTAGTGACACTCCCAAGTCCAGCGACATTCTCAAGTCAACCCCCTCCAAGCCCAGCAAACCTTCTACAAGCGAGGCGGCCAAGCCCACTGCCACATCCAAGACGAACCCTCTTGGAAAACCCAAGAACGGCAGCTCACCAAAGCCCAGCACCCCTAAAGCAGACCCTGCATCCAAAACAAGTGACGCGAAAAGCTCGTCTTCCAGGCCAAAAGCAACTAAACCTATCACACCTTTAAAGAAGTAATAGTTGCCGTTACACCCTACTCTCTAATAAACGCTGTATCATTATTGTTCCTCATTGGCGTTGATCATCTGGTAGAGATAATAAATATCGACTTCAGAGATCAATTTTTGCAGTGAACACGCTTTTTCGACGCAGCTCCAAGGTAGTTGTCATTTCATTTACAATATCTAATCGACACTCTTCTTCCTAGCCTGCCCCCGACTCAGACTCGACCGCGTATGGGGATCGTTGTACAACTTGGCTGCTAACTAGGCTTCAACATTCAGTTTCTGTTCATGGCCTTTATCCAGTGCTTAATACTCAGTGTTTTTTGGTATCATGCTACCGAGATTTAGAGTGATAAACACTCCTAGTCCTTAGTCGCGACTAACGAAGAGTCTTCGTCTAACGCAAACCGAACTTATTGCACTATCGCTAAAGTGATTGTCAAGGAGGGAAAACTGTATTGACGACGTAGCCAAGGTACACGGTCTTTTCTTGCACAAAAAACAGTGCGTCGGCGAAGTCCGTTGGAGTACCTGCGGCCATGACTGCTTCGGCATCACCCCTTCGGGTGGTATTGGCTTGATGGTCTAGTAGTATGATTCCTTGTTAGGGTGCTCAATGGGATGCTGTTTCGAGGAGGTCCTGGGTTCAATTCCCAGTCAAGCCCTTTCCATGTTTTGCTTTTTAGTGGCAGTCTAGTCCCAGATTAGGGTTGACCGTTGACGGTTGCGCCCAACCCAGGTGGGGTGAGTTACCGTCTTTTACTGACCTCTCCCAAAGGAAAGTATATATTTCGATACATAGACCGTTATTTACCCATCACGTTGGCAAGCCGCTTTCTATTATACTCGCGGAACTCGCATACGTATTTCATGTTTTCACCGTGTCCGTTTTCACCTTTGCGACATTTTCGTTGTCGAGGATGCCGTAAGCTATCTGAACATACAGCATATTCACTTCTGCACCGAGCTGTCATTACGTCGTTCTGTCCATTGATATACCATGTTTGTGTTTACTGGTGATCATTTCTTCTCCCTACATAGTCCATTCAAAGCATCAGATAGGACACGACCTCCAAAAAAGACTCACTTACACATCCGCATCTCTCAGGATCGCCTCGAACCTACTCCTCAGTCTCTGCACATCCCTCTTATGCACTTCCTCCGTGCTCGACCCAAAATCTACCAGAAACGCCTTGCACTCCCTGATGAACTGCTCGAGATCCTTTGCCACCAGCAGGGATCGCTCGGGTTCGTTCGATCCTCGGGCTCTGGTGAGGAAGGCCGCTGTAAGCGTCGATATGCCCCCTAGTAAGTAGGAAGAAATGAGATTTGGGAGAATGGGGAGATGGGACTTTACCGAGGATGGGCAGGACGATCGAGATCTAAGGCCTTCAGTCGTTGTACCTAGGCATAGAATACTGAACTCGCACCTCGCGTCCTGTAACAAGTGCTGAGATGGCTGTGGTTAGAGCGCCAACAAGCAGCTGTATGCCTATACAAGACATTTCGTTCCGCGGTAGTGTTCCGGAGGTGCAAAGGCTTACCGATAACGATATTCATGGTGTACCCTTTCGTCATTGCGCGCTCCGTGTATTTCTTCCTTTCCGCCTCTGCCGCTATAATCGTAGGAAGCATCCGCTCCTCTACGCTTTTGGCGTGGGTCTGTCTGAAATGAGTAGATTGGATTGGCATCTGAAGAAGCGGCCTACCTTAGGCTCGTAAGGAACGATATAGTCAAGCGCTGGTATGGGAGGCAGAGGTCGGTTGATTCGGACATGTGGGTCTATGTCTATGATGCTAGAGCGTGTCTTATTCGCTTGCTGGGTAGACACAGAAATTTCAGTCGGGGCGATACTAGCTGCTGGGTTCGGGCGAGTCGGTGCAATCGTTTCTGATAGTTTCGTGGAATCCTGAAGCGTCGTGTTATTAAAGGTAGGTCCAGCAGTAGCTACGCCCGCGGTGAGGGCCGTCGCAGTGGTAGAAATCACTAGGGGAACAGAGGGTGTAGCGGAAATGGAGGTGGCGTTTGCAGGGATATGAATCGGCTTCGTGGGTGCATCAGGAGATGAAGGCGTCGGTTGCGACGAACTCGACGATGGCTTAATATCAGCAGGAGTTGGCAATGGTTTGGTATGTGTAGAAGTAGGAAGACTCAGCGGCAGCTGGGACACGGTCGGAGCCGACATTGCTGATGGTGAACCTGACATTGAAGTGGTAGAAGATACTTCTTCACGCGAGGGAGCAAGCATGTTTGATGAATCGGCTCGAGGAATTGTCAAGTCAGGGGTCGACGGAATACCAGGCTGCGTGGATAGGGCTTTCGAGGTGTGCGACTCTGGCATTGCCGCAAGACTCTGTACCAGCAGGAACACTACGACGATGCAGTTGATATAAGGAGGAGGTCCGAACGTCTTGCTCATGTTTCAACTAGGATGGGTGCTCTGTTAAATTTCGACGCCGCCAGAAAGCTGTGAGATTGACTGCGGGGTCCGTCAGACGGTCCGGGATGGAATGACATTTGGAAGCTCTGATGATGTCTCCGCGCCTAATAACGACGGATCTTTCTTGTCGGACGAAGGAAGTGCGGCGTGTATCTATCGACTTGTCATCGGTGAAAGAATTCACGGCGAAGACCCACCTGGGCAGGGACAGCCGGCACTCATAGTGAGGAATGTTGTACCGCATTTAGCGTGGCATCTAGAAGTGAGCGACCTTTAGAAGTTGTTTCCACCGCAATGCTTCAGAAGAGAAGGATAGCAATTTAGAATGTGTGCTACAGTGGGGTACCCTATATGATGCTCAGACACAGTCAACGGAAAGAGGACTACCCACCTGATCATACAAATAATAAAGACCAAAGCCGTCGTTATATCGGTCGATTCCGTCCATCAGCGTTGAATATACATGCCAACATGAACTCTCACGAGACGACTGACGTTTTCTGCGTTCCTAGTTTCACTTTTATACCGGCACACCCAGAATAAACTTGAAGTTCACCTGGAATTCAAACTCAAAGCAGAGCATTTAATCAACAAAGCGAAGCATACCCCACGATATATCCAGTTGAAGAATTGCTTGTAATCCGGATGCGTCTCGGGAAGGAGGTCCGTTGGAATGTTTCTAACCACGGTTCCTTTTATAGTCTGTCGAATGTTACATACCGAGAGAAAAACGAGACGAGCAAAAACACGAACATCTTTATTCTTCCGCTCTATCGTCGGCCCAACTTCTAGTTTCAACTGAAACGGTTTCCTCTTCAGAGTCTTTGCTGGTACTGCAGGACTTTGAACTCCGGCTTCGGCAGGATAAGGTCTCTGCCCTTTTACAAATAGCGGTGATTCGCGGGGAGTGGAATTATCAGAACGCGATAATGTGGCCGACGGTGGTATTATTCATGCCGCTAGTAGCCAAAAATGCATTACTTACGGCGGAAGACGCGTAGATAACGATATTCGTCGCGTCTGTCCCCAAGCACGACTTGGAACACTTATCGAATGTTGTTGCTCTGGCCAGAGGCAGAAAATGTTCTGAAAGTAGATGGTAGAAAGAACGGCCTGTACATAATCATGAAGATCGCAGTTGCCTTGTCATCGTACTAGACATCGACAAGGTTAAGGGACTTTGCAACAAGGTTATCTGTGCAGTGAGGATATCGGCGAAGGTTAAGCCATCGAGGTGTACGTGGGAGTCGGGAGGCACCGGGCTGCCCCTGTAGACAAGGCTGCTCGACGTCCGAGTGGGCGAGCTCATCATTAACGATGACGTCGGAAGCCAACTTGTCTAGACGTGTTTGATCACGTGTATTGCTGTCACAGCGTTAGTGCCGTTGGGGCTGTGGATCTACTGTTGTCATTCTTCCTCGCCTCCTCCGCCAACATGATTGTAGGAGGCAGGCGCTCCGCTGCTGTTTTCATTTGGGTATGTGTGTCTGTCTGCTTCAAGTAAGCGGCCTCGTCTGAGGAGGAGAAAGCGGTGACCTGAGGCACGATCCAGTCGAGATTTCGCGCGGGGGCTAGGGGTCCGTTGGTGCGGTCACATCTCATCTGGAGTAGGTTCAAAGAGTCCACACTGCGACTAGTATGGCTTACGTGCTGGGTGGACGTGCAGCTTTGAGTAGGAGGGATATTAGTTGGTTCCTGGACGGTCGTTGCGATTGGGCTGGATGGTTTCGTGAACGTAGAAGTTTCGCCCGCGCACGCAGGGCTTGTAGAAGCAGATACAAGAGCAGTTGTGCTGGTAGTGGAGGCCGATAGTGTGGTAGAGGGAGACGCAGAACAGTTGTGCTGTGTATCGGCCGAGGGAGATAACATTTTCGAAAGAACGGACGTTTTGGGAGAAACAGAAGAGGGTATTGTTACGTTTGTGGGCGCCTGAGTCGTTTTAGTTAGTGCAGCTTTTATATTATGAGAGGGAGGCGTTGGTTGCGATGAAGATGGGTTTTTTTCAAAGCTGTATGACTGCGGTAACGGCTGGATTATGGTCGACTTGGTAGGAGTGGGCGTTGCTGGAGTGGTTGATAGCGAAGGTCATTTTTGATATTTGGATGAGTTATAGATACTTCTGTCGGTGATTTCGAGAGAACAGCAGCAGGGGGTAAAGCAGGGGATGGAAATGTCGGGACAAGTATGTACGGTTAATCAGCTCGGGTGAAAGTCGTCGACAAAGAAGCAGCACCGGTTTGCGGGTTCTCAGCCCGCGGAGGACGTGCTTTCCTGGCGGGTGACTCTGACATTGGTTTACGGAAACCTTGTGTCACTAGGAGCGTAAAGATGGACAAAGGTGTACATAGGCTAGTTGATATAGCGAAGATGTCCCAATTTCTTGATGGGTTTCAGGTTTCAAATTTCGGGCTTCTGTTTTAGAGTCGACGTCGTCAATGAGCTCTGAGATTCTTCGCTGCATCCGAGGACTTTGGTCCTCGACGAAATACGAGTGGTGTGATAGAAGTTCCTCGAGGTTATAAGGAAGCGCAGATTGGCTTTGAGCTCTCCGAATGGATTTCCACTGACTTGACGATGGAGTTGGCTACCATCTGAATACGATGGAGGTGGAGGTAACTGCAGCTGCAACGGCCGGAACGAATCGATCACCGACACAGGCAAGATTGTCAAGCTCATGACGGTAGATGAGAAGGGAGTTCGGGACAGTAGAGAATGACATGGAAGTCGTTTAGAAGCTCTGCAGTCGGTTCCGCATCTAATGGTATGAAATCTTTGAGTGAAAGTATAGATGTCATGATGTAAATGCAGCGTTGTCACCTATCTACTTGTCATGGGTAAACAGATTTATACAGCAAAAAAGTGCATCTGACCAGAGACAGAAGAGGTTCAAGTGAATGAGATTGGATCGTTTTGGGGCATCTTGCAGAAATATAGAAGCTGGCAGTCTAAAATGGCGACGGAACTTAATGCGCAGTGCTTCAGATCAGAATGACGATAATTGAGAATATACGCTACAGTGGAGTAATCTGTATGATGTTCAAACACATCCAATGGAAAGACAGGACTACCCACCTGGTTATACAACTAATAAAAATTAGAGCCGTTGTTATATCGGTCCCTTTCGCCCATCAGCGCCTTGGACATACATGCCAACATGAACTCTCGCAAGACGGCTGGCGTTTTCTTCGTTTACTGGTTTCAGCTTTATGTCTGTGCGCTTAAAATAGTAAAGTTCAGCCTGATTTCAAACTCTAAGCGAAGCTCTTCATTACCATGGCGAAGCATACTCCGCGATAGATCCAGTTGAAGACATCCTTGTAATCTGGATGTGACTTGGGAAGGAGATGGGTTGGAATGCTTCTAACGACAATTCCTTTGACAGTCTGTCGACTGTTAGATACGAAAAGAAAGGCAGCAAGAACAGAAACACGAACATCTTTGTTCCTCCTCTCTATCGTCGGCCCAACTTCTGAATCCACCTGAGACGATTTCCTCTTCAAAGTCTTTGCTGGTACTGCAGGGACTTTGAACTGCGGCTTTGGCGGGAAAAGATCCCTACCCTTGGCATGCAAGAGTAGTGGTGGTTTTCGAGGAGTGGGATCATCAGGCCGCGGTAATGCGACTGGTGGAGGTGTTATCCGTGCAGCCAGCAGCCGCAATGCATTATCACCCACTGGAGACGCGTAGATAACAATGTTCGTCGCGTCGGTATCCCCAAGCGCGACCTGAACACCTATCGAATGAGTGTGCTCCGGTCGGAGGCAAAATATGTTCTGAAAGTAGACAGTGGAAACAATAGCGTGGGGATGTATATCAAGCACAATGCTCGGAGCTGCCTTGGCGTCGTAGTAGATGTCGGCGAGGTTAATAACGGCGACGAAGCGTATAGCGATGCCACGGAGCGATTCTAGGGCCAAGGCGAGGGGATTTTGCAGCAGCGTCGTCTGTGCGGTGAGCATAGCGGAGAATGCGATGCCATCTAGGGTTACGTGGGAGTCGGGAAGCGCCAGACTGCCTCTGTACACGAGTCTGCTCGACGCTCGAGTGGGCGAGCTCATCGTCGAGGATGACGTCGGTGGCTTTCCATTTCTAAACGTGTTTGATCATGTGCCTACCTCGGTCTGACCTGGACCACCACCATGAAGTTACCGCTCTTCGCTGTACCTCTACTCCCTGCTCTCCACTACACGCCAGAGCCGACGCATAGCTCGCCACGACCATTGGTTCTTTGGCATGGCCTTGGTTTGTTGTCAGCGCCTTCCTGAACAAATCTGACACCAGCATGCAGGCGACTCATACTCGTCTCCTGGGATGACACAGTTCGCATCCTTGATTGAAGATATCCACCCAGGAATATTCATACACTCAATCTATATTGACGAAATCCAGGACAACGACCGCAAGGCTGGCTTTGTGCGTAACCAATTTTCTTCTCTTTCATCTCCGCATTAATCAGACTCGGTAGCCAGTACGGCAACGTGAATGCTCAAATTGAGCTTGTCTCTGACCAATTACGCGGTATTCCCGCCTTGGCCGGCGGATTTGATGCGATTGGCTTTTCCCAGGGCGGACAGTTCTTACGGGCTTATGTGGAACAGTACAACGACCCGCCCGTCAACAACCTCATAACGTTTGGCGCACAGCACATGGGAATATCGGATATCCCAATATGCAGTGCATGGGATCTACTGTGCCAGGTTGCCAGGCGTGCGACGAAAAGCGCAGTCTACAGCACATGGGCTCAAGAAAATCTCGTCCAAGTATGCATTCCTCCTATCAGACCGCTATCTCCTTAAACTCACATATGCATAGGCCCAATACTTCCGGGATCCCAATAATCTCCCGACGTATCTCTCTGCCAATCATTTCCTGGCTGCTATCAACAACGAACTCTCACCGGACGTCCAACCCCGAAACCAGACCTACGCGCATAACCTGGCCTCTCTGAACTCGCTCGTCCTCGTCATGTTCCTCCAGGACAAGACCGTCGTCCCGAAAGAGAGCTCTTGGTTTGCTAGCGAGGCCCCTCCGGATGACATCGTACCAGGACAGGACGTCCTGTCAGACAAGAACATCATTCCTATGAAACTACAACCTCTCTATCGAGAAGACTGGATAGGCCTGAGGACTCTTGATGAACAAGGCGGAGTGGTAATGACTACCTGCGAAGGCGAGCACATGCAAGTGGATCGCGCTTGTTGGGAACCGTTGGTAAAGGAGTTTGTGGGCAAACTGATTGACTGATTGTTTTTTCTCTCTGTATCATCTACCAGCATTCTTCAGTTGTATATTATTGGTTGGCTTACCACTTTCACCCGCATCCGATTTCCTCAGCATCCTACAGCGAGTCAGCACAATTACCCCCTGATGTACTACCGCTGCAATGCACGAACAGCGTTCCATACCGTCCAGAGACCCCCAGAAGAAAACCCAGCACTCTTGAACTATTGCTTGAGTGAGTGTCACCTTCTTTCTGTTCTGCATCGTACGAGGCTCGAGATAATCTCGTACAAATGCCATCATTCTGATAACTAAGCTGTGTTCTTGACGTGTTTGTAACTGTCCCTGCAAAGGCAATACCCTCATCCCGTCGTACCGCTTACCATGTCAGGGCTGTGGACGCGGCCGTTCCTGATTGGGACCTTGCGCCGGTAGTTACACCACACCACCTGTCCTCATCGCTACTGGAACTCTCCTTTCAACGAGCACGTCCTTGTCAGACACATGTTGACGACTCCGGAAAGAAGCTCACAATTTTTTTCGATAAACCTACTTCCGTTCTTCTTCGTCAAACCAGTGGCAGTATCGGCTGCTGGGACTGTCTTCATCGCAGATTCGTTGAGACCGACTGTATCATGTCTTGCGTTTCTTCATTTTATCTGATGGGTTATAAAGTGGCCTTCACTGCTGAAGAGTCCACTCTGATTTTTGCTTCGGCCACGTCCAACTTTTTCTGTTCAATTCGTGGACTAAGGTGAAGGAAAAATTATGTCGCTGCCAGATATGGTTTGCCTATCGTCATTTCGTTGCAAACTAGGACGAGGGACGGCGCTACCGCCTATCAAGCACTCAACACCCCCCCACGGTATTCCCAGTGTTACAATGGACGCACCGTCGTCGTCGAATGCTCCCCCGTTACCTCCTCGAGGGTTTCCAGCGCCTTCATATCACTCTACTCCATTGAACCGGAGATCGATTGGTCAAATCTTTCTCCAGAAAATAAACAGCGTTCTTGGGCTCGTTAAACGAGTTTTTCGAGATATTGTCCGGTATACTGGTGCCATTACAGGTAGATTTACTTTCATTATCAGTTACTACCGCTAATGCTATGTCAGTGAGGCTCTTTCGCTGAAAATATAAACTCATATATTGGATGAAATCAGATGGTCAATTCCTGTGTTCACCTCTAAATTTGCTACTCACTCGCCTCTAAGTATCAGTTCCATGTAAACCTTTAATAAATGCACCTTAACATTAAAGAGAAAGGGAATTTCGGCTCGGGTAAGGGACGGATGATACTTACTATTGATGCAAAGTTGAATCCACATTCTAGACTACTTTCATATGCGGCGTACTGAACATAAAATCTTTCCTCGAACTTGATCTCTTTGCTCCCGTGTTCTGGATTGGACACATGTTATCACATTCCTGGGTTAGGCATTGCGAGGTGCCATGGTTATCAGCGTCTCAGAAACACGCCGAGGAGGTCATCAAATTTTTCAGATGGATAGCTATAATGACTCCGGGCCAGAAAAGGTGCTCTGGCTTCCCAGAATCGGATATTATTCACAATTCGTCAAAGACCTGTGTTACAGTGTCGCGATTCATTGCATCCGGACCGTCTGGACCGTGATGACTGAATACATGTTCGACTCGACCAGGTTGAGCCCTGTCGAGCGATCAATGTGTCATGATTTCAGATAGATAACTGTGATGAGTTGGCTACGTGCGGGGAGTCATCATTTTCAACTTTGATTACATCTGGCTCATGATACACGACTCGATGATCGAAATTGTCACCACGAGCACACTCAACCAGGCTGAACCACCACTGCCTCTCCTGCCCCCATGTTCTTCTCATTTCTATGCAGGTGAGCCAGCTTTCATGAGATGTCCAAGGATGTTACTGAATGAAACAGCCCTTTTCAAACGACGTGGTAGAGGCGCTGCAACATTTCAGGGTCAGCGAAACATGTGGAACACGCTATCCAGTTAATACACGAAAAGAGGATAAGAATAGCACCTCACCCCTGTGGACAGATGTGGGCCCGGCGCAAAGGATCCTGTGCACAGTCAGATCCGACGATCCGATGGAACAAGCCAGGCATTGAATAGATAAGAGCAATGCGCAACGACAAATACAGCAGGTAATGGCGGATTCGAGGATAGCAACGCAGAGGTACTGCACTGCCTTTGATTTGACGATCGCCCTGAAATAGAGCTCCCACCTTCGATTTAAAAACTCTCAGACGAACAGTAGTGGTTAGCAAGAATTCCAAGCAAGCCAAGACAGCGCATACATGGACCCGTCGAATAACCTTGCGCGGTACGACGATCCGCGACACCGACACTATCAGGAACCTTGGAATAATAGCCCTGTTCCTGGACCATATTCCTACGCGCCACAAGCATCATACACTTCAGTGAATACCTCCGTCACTGCTGTGGATAGTGTCCCTAATGACAGCAACAGAAGGCCGCGGGATATTACACGGACACCGAGCCCCACACCTAGCGAGGCGAAGCAGTTGAACAGCGACGGTTTACTTGGTGGGGAGGACGTCGGAAATTGGCGATTTTGGATTCGAAGAGAATGGTTATGTGCGGTTGCCTACAATTTTTCATGAAGGGCTCACATCTGACTTTCACTTTAGGGTATTACGTCGCGCTGGGCGTTATTGTCATCCTGACTGCTCTCTTCCTGATATTCCATACGCAGATTGTTGACTGGCTCACACCTTTTTCACAATGGTTACATGAGTTCGTGTTCTTGTTCTT
Source organism: Armillaria novae-zelandiae (assembly GCA_030435655.1). Classification (NCBI taxonomy): domain Eukaryota; kingdom Fungi; phylum Basidiomycota; class Agaricomycetes; order Agaricales; family Physalacriaceae; genus Armillaria; species Armillaria novae-zelandiae. The sequence goes on from JAUEPR010000160.1 coordinate 15,531, forward strand.
GTTCTTCGGCTCTGTTTAAGTTTTGACATTATTTGACAGCCTAAAGTTTGGGTGGCTCGTCCCTATTGGAATTCTGTTTGTTCTTTCATTCCCTCCTGTAATTTCTCTTGCGCCCTCATATTGCTCGCCACTCATCTACCTACTTAGCTTTTCGGTCATGAAATCGTCGCCGTGCTCTGTGGTCTCGTCTGGGGTCTCTGGATTGGGTTTGGTATCGTCGCTGCAGGTACAATCCTCGGAGAAATCGGCAATTTCTAGTATGTCGGATTCCCTTCACTGTCTGTATACCGTCACTTATCTCGTGTCAGCGCCTTCAAATTTTGCTGCCGTGCTCGTGGCGAGAAACTTGAACGCACAAGTATCATGTATGCCTGTCTGGCAAAGGTCATTCGAGATGGCGGTTTTATAATCGCTGATAGCACGTCTGAGTGCAATTCCCCCACATTGTGAGTTCAACTCTCCCCGTTCCTGCCACTAATATTCACTGATGTCCTTGATTACTTAGTTACGACTGCTCTCTTTTCTACATGTGGAATGGGAATCATCGTCTTTTGTATTGCGGCGATCTTGTCTCTACCTAAACAGTTTGTCACCGTGTACCTCGGGGTCATCCTCGAACAATCAGCGACAGGTACTCCATAGTTTGCTGCTCTCCGTCGCTATGTCTAATCTGTGATAGGCGATACTGATAAGAAGTCTAAGATAATATCCGGTGCCGTTCTGGCCCTCACAATCGTAATCACCGTCGCCGCTATGAAGTACATTTTAAAACAGATGAAAAAGGTTAAACCTGCTGTCATTTATGCGCGAAGGAAAGCCAGGTGAGTTACATTTACAGATATTTTGTATTTTCGCTGACGTCGGAATTATCAAGACAAGGGAAACTTGCAAGAGCCGACATGCCTTACAGCCGGGTGGATGCATCCGACGCTGATGTCAACATCCCTTTGACTTCAAGGGCTGCTACACACGCTGAACGTGGAGACCTGTACCCATTCTCCCAACCGTACCAGTACGGCTCACACGCTAGTGCTGAGCCTACCAGTATCGTTTACACACCCACACCCAAAGTTCCCAATAACGAATACAGTCGCATCTGAAATGTCCTATACTTGCGCTGGCCCGTTCTCGGTTGTAACCCAGCACTTTGTCGTAATTCATAGCTCCGTCCGCGAAATCTCTCTGCATACTCAATGCATACTTGTGGCTCATAATTTGACTACTTTCAAGATCAAATGGCTCAGTCAATGGTCGTTGTGAGTTCAACTCCATTTATCACTCAAGATATCTTTTCAGCAACACGGATTACAGCGGAGAAAGGCATTTACGCAATATCCAATTAGATGACTGGGTCTGCAGGGATGGGGATATCATACAATATGCAGTTCGGCTCTTACAGGAACGCTCGGGCAGTGTTGAGTTCAGGCTCCTGCGTCATGCCACTGGCATGCATGTCATACAGCCAGTAGCTTTTGCACGAGAGCTTGCACACAAGGGGGCTACGACCGTGTCGCCATCTGTGCTTCCCCCTCTGGGGGAGCCTCATGCAGGACATGATGACAACTCTCATCCAGACCTCATGCGCCCTGCACAGGTGAAAGTGTTCACGTCCTTGCCCAACACTCCTCTCCCAGCGCATGTTCCTGACTTGCCTCCACTCTCAGACACCTGGTCTGCAGATGGGCACAACAGCCGCCACAGAGAACTACGCCAGCGACAATGGAATTTGAACAACGCCTTTGTGGATGCATGTTGTGCAAGCGAGCCATTGTTCTGGTCAACAGTTCGTGAGTTTACCGACCCGAAACCGGCTATAGCCACCGTTGATGTTGACTCCCTCGCCACTGAGTTTGAACAGCGGATGTCTGTGCCTGCGATTTGTCCCCCCGACTTTGACGTGGTGGCTCTGGAGTTAGCAGCTCTTGAGAACAGTGCAATACCAACAATTACTGTTGACCACACACCTAAACAGTCTTTCTCCCGTCACTGGACTGTGGCAGATATCAAGTTTGCTAAGGAACGTCTGGCAGGCCGTATCCGCAGCTCCTCGGGATTGGACACAACCACATATGGTTTGTTCTTGACGCTCTCAGATGACTCTGTCTTGCATTTCTTCAACATGTGTATGGACCTGCGGAGTGCACCTCGCTGGTGGATGGTTGTTGCCCTAGTAGGAATACTGAAACCTGGCAAGGTCTCCTCTGACCCTGCTTCCTACCGCCTCATTGGTTTGGAGGCATGTCTTATGAAAATGTTCACATTCCTTTGGGATGAGAGATTCCGCGAGTGGATGGAAGACGACGGTGTCTTGCCAGACACCCAAAATGGTTTCCGACGAGGATACCATGGGTTGAATAACCCCTTCATACTACGGTGTGCAATTGAGATGGCCCTGGGGCAGTGTCGTCCTTTGCTTGTGGTTCTGCCAGACTTGTAAAATGCATTCCCTTCAACAGACCACTCGTCGCTTTGGGTGCAGATGTACAAGGCAGGTGTCGCAGGTCCGCTCTTTGACTGGCTCCGGGCAATGTACAGTGCCATGCATTATTGTGTTCGCAGGGGAACAACTATGTCCCATTTCTTCTCATCCGATATCGGCATCCTTGCTGGGAATGGTACATCTCCTAGTATCTGGAATTTCTTCGGCTCAGACTTCAGACCCCACCCACACCCAGATGACGTGTACTTTGGTGACCGCCCGATTCTGAATGTTGAGCATGCCGATGATGGTGCCTTGTGGTCCATGTCTGCACACGGAATCCAGTCCCACTGTAATGAGTATGGGATGTGGGCTAGCAGCAAAGGACTGCTCATTAACTTTGGAAAAACAAAGGTGCCCTCTATTTTGTTGTCTGATAGTGCTAGCCCTTTTATGCAATGTGGTTAGGCTCTGTTTTTCGGCACACACCCTCGTGTCCTACCTACAATAATGCTCCAAGGTCGCACCCTGGAATGGACTGATGATGCCAAGTATCTGGGAATTCTCTTCCGCACAATGGCGGTTGACATTTTCAAGGAACACTCTCTGGAGGTTGCAAAGAAGGCATTGCGCATCTGCAATGTTACCCTGGCAATGGGGAGATTTCTAGGGGACATACACCCCCGTGCTGGCCTCGCAATATACAGTGCCCGAGCCGACTCACTTCTCACATATGGCTCACAGGTGGTGGTGATCACAGCAGATCGTACATTACGACAGCTGGAGAGAGTCCAGATTACCTTCTTCCGTCGCCTTCTTCATGTCCATAGGCGGTCAATGATCGCGGCTCTCCACTCAGAGACTGGCTTTACCCCAGTCCGCTACCAAAGGATGATTCTAGTTATGAGATATCTGCAATGCCTGCTCTCTGAACGTACAACAACCACACGACTTGCTCCTTTGGGAGTTGATGCCTGTCAGGATCTTTGGTCCGCTGGTAAGAAGTGCTGGCTGACAGATATTGCTCATGCACTGCGGAGTCTTTACCACCCCATCAATGTTTGCCTTGATGATCTCTGTGATCCTCGACATGTGGTGACACTTGTCTCTGAGGTGGACGCGTTATGGAAGACAGAAGTGGTGGATGAGATAACCGGATCACCAATGACCTCCCTCCTGGCAGCCCCTCTTTGGGAGTGTAACGGTGCACCAGCAGCATTTTGCTCTTACCTCAATGTTCGCATCCCTGCTCATCGCATTGCTTTGACGCGTGCCCTCACTGCTTCTCACCAGCTTGCTATCGAGCATGGAAAGTGGCACGGGATCGATAAGGAATGGCGCCTGTGTAGGATGTGCTCGAACGATGTTGAGGATGTCCCACATGTTCTCTTCTTATGCCCATTCCCACCTGCGGACTCGATACGCGGACCATTCTTGTCCTCTGTGTGGGGGTGTTATCCCAGTTGGAAGGTGACAGTGCGATCTCCGACGCATCTCCTTCTACTCCTTGCGGGGACAGATGACCTGGTCGACACTACAGCGCACTTTGTCCACGAGTTATTCACACTTTGGGAGTCTGTGCCCCTGCTTCTCAATCACCAATCTACTGCCGAGGCCGTGAGGGAGTACTCATGAGGGGCCTTTACCATAGCGGCAGAGCATAGATCTGGTTCGGCTCCGTAGCAGTTGTACTTGTAGCTTAGTTATATTACGGATACCCTTACTTACTGGCTAGCTTCAATGTACATACGGGGAGGCTGTAGTACGGGCGCCGGTACGCTTCTGATAAGGAGCACCATCGGCTAATAAAATCTCCTTCCTTCCTTCCAATTAGTGCGTCATCTTACTGTGTCTGTGATTCAAGGCCTTCGTCTGTATGCCTGTCATGCTCTTTCCACCAGGGCTTCTATGACCTATCCTCGCGATAAATCTCTCCGCTTAAGATGGAGCGCCAATTCTCGACAGTTGCAGCCTTTGTGACAACAGTTACTGGATTCTTTATTTTTGCTGGTCGACAATCTATGGATTTTCTTCAAGGGCAAAACGTGCAAAATCAGCTGTTTGGGTTGAGCCAGGTCATCTGCAAGGTACTTGTACTTATGGAGGAGCATAGCGTCCCACCGTGGAAGTGTTGATGGACCTGAGCTCTCATCTATAGTGCGTGTTTCACGATCACCCACTCAAATTCGATAATCGTGAGCACAATGATCCAACACCGCACCATCACATGGTTTCCTCGATTGTCGTGCATTATTAAAGTACATAAACGCTGTACATTTACAGTGGGACAGGTCGGACGAATAATGAGGAGAGTAAGAGACACAAAGAAACCCAGGGGTATAATAAGTCCATCCAGTAAATAAAAACTATATCATCGTGCAGTCGTCGTATAACTCGGCGGAGGCGGTGATCGCACCCGACTTGCATCGAATCCACCAGGGATGTCCATGGCAGTAGATGCTTCCGACGCTTCCCTACCAACTGCAGTATGATACGATGCCCCTGTAGGCTCTCCCACATGCCGCACGTCATAAGGCGAAGGTAGGTGAGGAGAGGCGAGTGGATACAGAGGTGATGCAGGTAGACGCACATCTTGCGGTGCTATCTGGGGAGACGATTGGTGATGCAGGGGTGGCGTTGATATCCCAGGCGGCCCATATCGCCCGGTGTCCCAACTCACGTCGTCAACACTCGGTCTCGACATGATATGCGTGTGAGACGAATGTCCAGAAGAGGAAGCATCGTCCAGATATTCGGAAGATTTTGAATAGCCATAATTGTTCGTTGGCTTGTATTCGTGATTCGGAGTTTTTGGCGTGGGTGCATAGATGACACTGGTAGGCCCGGCACCAGCGTGTGAGCCGTACTGGTACGGCTGTGAGAATGGGTACAGCTCGCCGCGTTCGGCGTGTGTAGCAACTCTGGGAGTCAAGGGGATGTTGACATCAGACGTGGAGGCGTCAAAGATGTCCGATCGGTTATAAGGCATGTCGGCTCTTGCAAGCTTGGCTTGTCTGACGGTTCCCACGTCAGTGAACATCCGAAATACCAATAAATGTAACTCACCTCGCTTTCCTTCGTGCATAAATGACTGCAGGTTTCACCTTGTTCATTTGGTGGTAGATATACCACATAGCGGCGATGGTAATCAGGAACGTAAGGGCCAGAACAACATCAGATATTATCCGAGATTTGGTGTCAGTCGTTCCTATCCACAGTTAGGCATGAGAACGAAGAGGAACAAACTTCAAAAATACCTGTTGATGATTCTTCAAGTATGACCCCAAGATAAACAGTGATAAATTGTTTAGGTAACGATAATATTGCAGCAATACAAAAGACGATGATTCCCATTCCGCATGTAGAGAACACGGCAGTCGTGACTAAAGCGAAGCTGTTAACAAGAATTGGGATCAAGAACGTGGAAAAACTTGCAATGTCCTGGTATTGCACTGAGACGGGCTATCAAAGCGATTTTGAAGCCACCATCTCGAACGACCCTTGCCAGACAGGCATATGTGATCTTTGTGCGTTCGAGTTTCTCGCCACGAGCACGGCAGCAGTACTTGAAGGCACTGAAACGAGGTGAGTGGTAGTATACAGGCGAAATAGAGTGCACACACTAGAAATTGCCAACTTCGCCAAGGAATGTGCCTGCAGCAACAATACCAAATCCAATCCATAGACCCCAGACGAGACCGCAGAGTACGGCGACAATTTCATGACCAAAAAGCTGGGTACGTAGGTGAGTGGCGAGCGATATGATAGTACAAACGGAATTACAGGAGGAAATGAAATGACGAATAGTACTCCAATAGGGACGAGCCACCCAAACTTTATACTGAGAGGCAATGTCAAAGCGTGAACAGAGCGCAAGAACAAAAAACACGTACTCGTGCAACCACTTTGAGACAGGTGTGAGCCAGTCAACAATTTGCTTGTGGTACAGCGTCATGAGGGCAGTCAGGACGAGGATAATGACCAGCGCGACATAATACCCTAGTTAAAGTCAGAAATGAATGTTTCAATGAAAGACGGCAACGCACATAGCCATTCTCTTCGAATCCAGAACCGCCATTTCCCTATCACCTCCCGGCTGAACACACCAGTCTTCAATTCCTTCGCCTCGCTAGGCGTGGGGCTTGGCGTCCGTGAAATGTCCCTCGGCAACCTGTTGCCATTATTAGGGATATCGCCATTCACAAAAGTGACAGATGAATTTGTTGAGGTGTACGGTGCCTGTACAGGAGCTGGTGGGTAAGGATGTGGACTAGACGCTGGGCTATTCCAAGGTTCTTCCTGAGGATGTCGATGTCGTGGGTGGTCGTCGTACTGCGCCGCGAGGCTATTAGATGGATCCATGTGTACAGTAATTTGATTTGCTGGGGATTTTCTGTCAAGTTTGCTAGCCGCCGTTCGTCCGAGAACGATAATATAACGGTGCGAGCTCTATTTCAGGGTGAATGACGAGCTGTAGGCGGAAGAAGGTGTCGCCAATGGCTGTATAATGGCTGTAAGAGGCAAGAAATAAATTGCAGTGCAATCCTGCGTTGCTCTCTTCGAAATCCATCACTACCGGCCACATTATTCATCATTGTCCCCGCAATTGCTGTTATTCTAGTTGCATTGGCCGGGTCTTGGCAGGCCGTCGGATCTGCAGCCGTGCACAGGATCCTTGGCTCTGGGACCATCAAAGTGAATCTTGTACTTGCGCCTCTTATGTTTTTTGGGCGCATATACCCAGGTATCTAATTCTTTCTCTCACTCTGAAATCTTGAACTTGCAATGACGATGTCGCCTAACTACGGTGGCCGTTGTGGCATCACAAAAAGCCTGTGTTCTCACGGAATAACGATTAGGACTCAATTTCATTCCACATTTTCCAATCCCACCTTGCCGCTCGAAGCTAAATCACCACGTTCGCGCCACTACAGATCTCCATTTACTTGTACAACGACTGCCGTTTTTGAAAGGAGGACCTTTGTGGAGGTCGTAAATGATGTTTTGTGTGCTCGTTCAAGGGGCTGGTTGTCACAAAGCGGAATTTTGCAGACGGTATCTCAATGTAAAAGGTACTGTCGTCTCTGCTGGCTTTGGGAGCATGAACAAACAAAAAATTAAGGCATCGTTTATCGTCTCCGTTTGTTCTTGCGCCCAAAGCTACGAAAACACCTAAACCGAGCTGTGGAGGGTCTACTCGATCTCTCCTTGATAACGATTGTCGACTCGTCAGGTGGTACTAACCGCTCTTGTCGCTCAGATTACACCTATAGAATGAATAGGGCACTGTCGGAAACACCGCAAGGCGAACTCACAGAACAACATGATGTCCTTGGGAGAATGATCGGTCCCTATCCTGAAACATACTTTAGCTGCATAGAGCCTAACACTACCGTCACAATTGCACGTTATAGCATGACTATCGAAAGACGCTGCGTTAATCCTTCGACCGCCAAGGCGACATGACTCCGTTCCTTGACAGTCGCTGTGATCCTCAGCGGATAACCATCTCTGCACGAATCGAACTCTATCATCGGATTTCTTCCTTCTAGGGTTGTATTAGCGATGAGTTCGTGTACATCCCGGCTCCCATCGTCCAACACACAGCAGGATTCATGAGGACTGCCTCTCAAATATTGACCAATGATCTCGCGCATCAGGGCCCCACCAGGGATCTTTCGTCGCATCGCATCTGCTCAACCGTACAGTCTTCTAGGAGCTCAGCCTCAACCCAAAGTTGGATTCAGGCCATGTCTTGCGGTTCCAACGTAGATCACCTTCCACGATAACGACTGGTGTCATACGTGGAGGAAACGCAGAATTGCGCTGGAACGGCGAGGGTTCCATTCGAGGGGCTCTCTTTCACGCCCAGTACCGGACGCAGAAGGACATCCGAGGCTCATTTTATCTTCTGTTCATCTCCGTGACCTCTCCGGTGCGAATATTCTCTTCAAGCACTCTGCTCCCCGTCGTCTATTATATCCATTGCTGGACCTTGGATCATCACCCTGTCCTCTCGATGCTCCTAATCATTCAGTGTTTGATCGACTATCTATGGCTTGTAGTGGTCGCACTAATGGCGACGGTCATGCTCTTCGCCTTGGTCGCGTCTTTCAATCCTTGAGATTGAACATCGATGTCCTTGAACAGTGAGTGCTATGAGCTTGAGTTCCAGATTCCCTTTCCATACGGACGGCTCGCCACATTCCCGGGATAATCGAATACAACATCGACACGGAAGTCATTACATTTAAACCCTTCCAGCCCTTGGGAAACAGACGAGGTATGCGTGACGCGCCCGGAGAAGAGCACGTCGTAAAGTTTGTCCAGCGATAAGGTCCCGATGGCGATTGAAGGGGAGGCGTCAGCGCTAAAGTAGTACTGTCATCTGATTTCCAGAAATGGCAAGGACCAGTACTATAGATCTCTTCAAATGGTCGCTTCAGTGGAGTACTTCCGCGACCCGACGGTAGCAAAGTACGAAGGGAACGTTGTGAAGGCGGTGCGCGCAGCAGTTCGAGGCGCCATTCAGATTCCTGTTCATTGGGATCTTCGCGCGTCAAATATTCTGAACGTTGATGGTGTGGAGAGAGGATGAGGGTCGCCGACTTTGACTAGGCAGGAGAGCGAGGTAAGAATGTGTTCCGTACATATTATAGTTGCTGAGATACACCGCATATGATATTACTGCATCTCAACATGACATGCAGATGGTGGATACGCTATACTTAGTGACCAGTCCTGTACATTGTTATTTTTACTATCATCGAATTTGAGCATTTGGAGCAATCACGAAACAAGCACTATAAATAAGAACTCTATTTCGTCGACACTCCCCGCTCGCTCAACCCAAACAGCCGCATTTGCTCCACTTCGTTTTACCGTTAAGGTCAGTCCACAAATTGTTGGGCAGTAGAAATACCGGTCAGGATTGATATTGAACTTACATCATTTGACCTTGAAAGTCGCTGGAGTATGAGCTATACAGAGACAATTCGCGGAAAGGGCTGTAAATTACGGCATAATTCTAGATCACAGTGGAATACGGGTAATTTAGAGGCGACTGTATTCATTTTTCGGAACCTTGGGTGTGGGTGCGTAAACGACACTGGTAGGCTCAGCACCGGCGTGTGAACCGTACTGGTACGGTTGGGAGAATGGGTACGGGTCGCTCCGTTCGGCCTGTGTAGCAGCTCTTGAAGTCAAGGGGATGTTGACATCAGACATGGACGCGTCAAAGGCATCCGACTGATCGTAAGGCATGTCGGATCTTGCAAGCTTTACTTGTCTGATCGTTCCCAAGTTAGTTAAGATTCGAAATAACACTATACGTGACCCACCTTGCTTTCCTGCGCGCGTAAATGATGGCAGGTTTCACTTTGTTGATCTGCTTTAAAATATAATGCATGGCGCCGACGGTAATTAGGATCGTGAGAACCAGAACGGTAGTAGATATTATCTTGGACTTCTTATCAGTATTGCCTATACGTGGTTAGACACGGCAACGAAGATGAATAAACTTTAAAATACCTGTCGCTGATTGTTCGAGAATGACGCCGAGGTAGACATTAATCAAATTCATAGGCATCGACAAGATCGCTGCAATACAAAAGGTGACAATTCCCATTCCACACGTAGAAAAGAGAGCAGTTGTGACTAAGTGAAGACATTAGCAAAAAGTAGTGGTAGCAGTGAGGATAAACTTGCAATGCGGAGGAATTGCACTCAGACGCGCTATCAAAGCGATCTTGAAACCGCCATCTCGAATGACCTTTGCCAAACATGCATACATAATATTTTTGCGTTCGAGTTTCTCGCCACGAGAACGACAGCAATACTTGAAGGCGCTTTAATGGGGTGAGTACCGGTAGAGAGATGAAATGAGTCCACACACTAGAAATTGCCAACTTCCCCGAGGAATGTACCTGCCGCAACGATACCGAACCCAATCCATAGACCCCAGACAAGACCGCAGAGTACGGCAACGATTTCTTGACCGAAAAGCTAGGTAGACAGATGAGTGGTGCGTAATATGAGAGCGCAAGATAAATTACGGGAGGAAACGAAAGGACAAATATAATCCCAATAGGTACAAGCCACCCAAATTTTAGACTGGTAAATCAAGGTCAAAATGCGACCACATGAGGAACAAGAACACACACTCGTGTAACCAGCGAGTAAAAGGTGTGAGCCAGTTAATAATCTGATTGTGGAACACCAGCATGAGAGTCGTCAGGGTGAGGATAACACCCAGCGCGACATAATACCCTAGTTACAGTCAGAAACGAACCCTTCATGAAAGAAAGCAACGCACAGAACCACTCTCTTCGAATCCAAAACCGCCAATTCCGAGCGTCCTCCCCACTAAGTAAGCCGCCGGTCCTCAACTGCTTTGCCTCGCTCGGTGTGGGGCTCGGTGTCCGTGCAATGTCCCGCGACACTTTGTTGCCGTCATTAGGGATATCACTATCCACAACAGTGATACTAGAATTGTTTACTGAAGTGTATGGTGGCTGTGGAGAAGCGGGCGCGTAGGGATGTGGACTAGGAACAGGACTGTTATTCCAAGTTTCCTGAGAGTGTCGGTATGGATCGTCGTGCTGCGCAACATTATTGGATTGATTCATATGTAGCTTCTTTTTGATTTTTCGGGGATTTCCTGGGCTTTGGATGTGGATCCCAGTTCGTCCAAGGGCGCTTATATAGAAGGTAAAAGCCGTAATTCGGGGTGATTGTCGAGCTAGAAGCGGTGCCGCAATACACCTCTGCGTTGCTATCCTCTGCATTCGTCGTTGTGTATTGCGCTTATTTATAGTCGCTATTCTGTCACTGACTTGATCCATCGGACCGTCGGGTTTGAGTTTGCACAGGCCGCTGGGTCCACAGGGGGGAAACCTTATTCTTGTCACCTGTTCGTGTATAATTTGAATATCGTGTGCTAATCCTGGCTTCCAACTGTTTCACTGAATCTGGAATCTTGATGTTTCTCAACCATGTCGTTTGTTTCGTCTATTAACACATATGCGTCTCGTAAGGCTGGCTTGAACTGCTCACATCGAACTGATGAACAAAGACGGAGAGGCGGTTCAACGTTCATGTACCGCCAGACTGGCAGTGCACTGATCGATCATCAGCGCTCGAGTGCTGACCGCTGGTACAAAACTGAATCACTCACCCAACGGGACGTCGACTGTAACTCGGATCCTCGTGTCGCGAACTCAGCACAGCTATCCATCTGATATTATGGCATACTTTGATGACTTCTTTGCTTGTGTTCTGGGATACTGAATACCAGCGAATGGACATCTTGCAATATAAGTACCTCGGAATGGTTATTATAATATCTTACTGGCTTGGGAGATTTCGGGGTCGGCGAGACGATCGAGACTTCATCAAAAGATGGATTCGACAGATCCGATTACTCAAATCGTGCTATGCGTATCCCTCTTAGTCGCGATCCGATCGTTGAGATGTTTGAAGTGCATAGGTAGACAGTTCACTCGGTTGGATAGCAGGTCCTGGATAGGGGGCACAAGTTCACCGAAGTGCATTACAGATGTTCTTTGTCTATTACAGAGACTCACAGACTCATTTCAGTGCTGGACTATCGACGTACGTCATTTCAAGGAATCCTGGACCATATCGTTCCCCTGGAATTTCCGTTTCTTCAGCAATCTGTCGGATCTCCGCGATCTCTTCTGGTGTCAGTTTAAGTGTCCCAGCAGCAAGGTTTTCCTTCAGGTACTAGTAATTGAGTCGAATGATAAGCCGTAACGCGAGTGCATGAGAACAGAGTTGGGCTGACATTAATCTTCTTCGTACCCGGAATGACGAAGATATCCTCCCCTTGCGCCAGAATCCATGCGAGTGCAGCTTGTCCCGATGTCGCATCATGTCTCTTTGCTACATCTCCGATCCTGTCTGCAAGCGACAGAATTTTAGGAAAGTTCTCTGCGTTGAACTTGGGCACCGTCAGGCGAAAATCTGTTGGTTCTAGGTCGTCTCGAGAGTGGATTTGGCCTGTCAGGAGCCCACGTCCGAGCGGAGAATATGCGACGATTTTGACTCCAAGCTCGCGAGCCGTTTGGATGAGCTCAAGGGGTGGGTTTTCGACGTCGAGCATGAAAGGCGAATATTCAATTTGGAGGGCAGATATGGGATGGATTGCGTGGGCCCGACGAAGACCAGACGCGGTACAGTCTGAGAGTCCGAGGTATTTGACTTTTCCTTCCCTAGGTCGATCATGAGGATCGGCAGGCTCCTTTATGGCGACAGACTTACTTGACAAGCTCAGCCATGGCCTTTACGGTTGTCTCGATAGGAGTGTTTGGATCGACTCTGTGTTTTTCATCAGTAGATTTTCTTCATTGATCCAAGAAGGTATCCACCGGTGCTGATAGTACAAGTCGATATAATCGATACCGAGTCTTTTAAGCGACGTGTAGCATTGTTCTTTGACATACCCAGGGTCACCACGGGTACCTTGCATAGTGATTCCAAACTTCGTTGCAAGGAAAATGGATTCACGTTTTCCGGGATTGCGCTTGAACCTACCTGTCCGTCTAGAAAAAGGAAACAGGGATCAGAAAAGCAGGTCGTACCATTTCCCGATAACGTCCTCTGAATCGAGATAGACGTCGGCGGTATCCCAGAACGTACAACCAGCTTCGAATGCAGCGTCTAGCACCTATAGATACAATGAAGGCCTATGGATTGAATACTAGGCGCAATACATACCTTGAAGCGTTCTTCGTCTGGCTGGATGCTACCGTACCCAACACTGATCCCCATTGCCCCAAAGCCAATGGGGGTTACAGACGTGTCTCCAATCTTTCGTTCAAGAGCAGCCGACATTGATGTAATATAAAGACAAGATGTGTTTATTTGCTGCTCAAGGCTCTCGACATTTATAGGAGCAATGACGCCGACTGCCGACAAAACGCGTGTACAGTAAGTAAAGTACCTTGACAGATAAATGCATGACTAACCACCAGAAGTTGCAAGACACTTCTATAGAGAAGCACCGCCGGCCCGAAAGCATCAGCAATCTTGGTCTTACCGGCAAGTCACCAGTCGGCATCAAAAACTGTCTTGGTTACACTGTTACATCCATCCCACGAGGTGTGACTTTACAGGGCATTTCAGAGGTTAGTAATGGAATACTGATAGATGTAATAGTGTCTGTGGGCCATTCAACGCATAAGACCGAAGATGCCAAGTAGGAGCAGCGAAAAAAAGAGGGAGAGACGCCACCTTGAAACCAAAGCGTCAAACACGACACCAGAAAGACGAAACATGCCGGTAAATAATGAATCGATGCTGAAAACAGAGGCATGAGGCTCATTGGGGATATGATATGAACCGAAACGACCTTAAATGTGGTGGAGGTCTGTTATACAGATGTACAGTCTGCGAGGAATATAGCGAGCACCGAAAAGCTGGGAAGGCAGGATTGACCGAAACTAAACATAAGCACAGAGGACGTGCAGCATCGCAACACACCATTTCGAGGAACAGCGGTGTGGTATATTTCGGGCTGATGGAACGGAATTAACCAAAGGCAAGCATCCGGAACGTGACAGGGAATAAAAGCTCAGTGACTCAGATACAAGAGGAAGGACCACTGTCTGAAACTGTGACCAGTTTTGACTTTGCACCTGAAGGAAGGCGGGCTTGTATCTCGGAAGCACCAAGTTAAGCTGCGGAAAGGGACAAAGGGACATGCGGATGTGTCAAGAGGGTAGGATGTAACATGTAAATTAGTGTGAGAAATGCTAGAAATCATTAATTCTTGGATTGGGGACTCGGTAAGAGAAAACAGCTTTGAGGTACAAGTAGAGCAAAAGAAGAACCGGCAAAGGAATGTTGTCCTGGGGAGAAACAATGCTGGAAGCTCAGGCATGCATGGAGGTTGAAGCTAAAATATCAGGTGTTCGGGATACATGGAATCTGGACAGTTGGGAAAACCAGCTGTCACAACAAACCAGGCACAACCCAGACACAGAAGGAAGTAGGTGGGTGGGACAAAGAGAATGAAGCGAGTCGATGCGACGAAGCGACTTGGAAGGAGTCACGAGTGAAAATACACCAGCGCAGAACGGTTCGAAGCGATCGCGTTGCTTGACTAAGCCAGCTCTACCAAACATTTGGGGAAACAGCTTTGTTCTCTTTTATGTTAAGGTATTCATTAAGGGTTTACAAGGAAATGATACTAAGAGCTGAGTGAGCAACATCTTTGAAGGTAGATGAAGGGATTGACCATATTATTTCATCTAAACATGAGCCCACCCTATTTCAAGCGAAACCCACCTCACTAAGGCAACCTTAGCCATAGTAACTGAGAATGAAAGTAAATCTACCTGTGATGGCGCCGGTATACCATACGATCTCTCGAAAAACTCGTCAAGCCAGCCAAAGAAGACCTGCTTATCGTCCGGTGAAAGATTTGCCCAATCAATCTCTAGTTCAGCTGGAGTAGAGGGATATGACGGCGCTGGAGACCCTCGAGGAGGCAATGAGGGAACACTCGACGATGGTGAGTCCGTTGCAGCACTAGGAATGGGAGGTCGTGTTGAGCGCTTGATGAGCGGCGGCGCCGCCCCACGTCCTGGAACCGGCGGAGGTGTAGAAATCGATGAACGAGAAGGTGGAGGAGATATCGATGGGCGAGCTGAAATACTAGTACGTGGAGCAGGAGGCGGCGGAGGTGGTTGCTTTGTGTATGGGTCCCAATTTGTTTTCTTGAGAGGTACACTGGTTTAACTCTCAACATCATCCGGTTCAAGAATAAAAGATACAGACGTACCTAGAGTGTCTATCCCGGGTATTCTGTATCTTGGTTACACTGGCATCTTTGGCCTTTGCTGCCTTTTCCTTTAGCTCTGCGACTGTAAAACGTCGGTCATTTGTCGAATGTAGGAAAAAGAAACTGACATGAGGGCATGGAAGCAGGTATTCGTGACGAAACGACGGCGAATGACAAAGAGGGGGGATCGGTGGCTGTGTCGTTGTTTAGATTTCACAATCTGCACAAATTTACCCGCTTTGACACTTAACCATCTTCCCCTACACTTATCTTGATCTCATATTTCTCTGTTCTGTCCAGTTCAGAGCTGTATCTAATGACTAGGAGATATAAAATCTTCCAATAACTGTCTAGCACCCTAGGTTTCACAGTGCCCGGCTTGGATGCTTTATAATTTAACTGCATTAGTGAGCGCTTACCCTCTGTAATTTGAACTATTTCTAAGCAAGATCTAGGGTCAAACATCAGCCACTCTACCTATATATACAAGCAAGGAGGAAGGAGCATATCAACATCATCATGAAGGCTCTCACAACTGTACCGGGAAATACTGCTCTCGTTGTCGAACTGCCGATTCCAGAGCCTACTCCCAGCGAGATAAGGTCCGCTCGCTCTTGGATAGTTGTGGATGTATAGCCTCATGATGTACACAGGGTCAAGGTAAAATCTGTTGCCCTCAATCCAGTTGACGCGCTCTACGTCGCGCATCCTGCAGACAAAGCATTTAATCGCGTCGTCGGGAGCGATATCGCGGGCATTGTCGACAAAGTTGGATCCGAAGCCACCCAGTGGCATGTGGGTGACAGAGTGGCTGGACTCCTCCAAGGAGGTATGCAGTACCTCGGCATAGATGTACCTTGCTCATGAGTTTATCTTCAGCGACGTCCGGTAATATTCGGCCTGGGGGTTTCGCGGAATATGCTATTCTCGAAGCAGATTTGGCTATTCGCATTCCCATTTCTGTCTCTTACGACCAAGCTGCAACTCTGCCTCTGGGTTCGTTAACAGCTGCACAGGTAATGATGCACTTCTCTCGACATAATCGTTATATTTGACTCTACGAGATAGGCTCTGTTTATTCGTCTCGGAATCAATGCACCATTCCCAAGCCCCTTCTCGTTTCCTCTTGAAACTGCCTTTTCTCCTTCAATCTTGATATATTCTGCAGCAACATCTATCGGTCTCTATGCCATCGAGTTGATCAATATGTTGCACTCTACGAGTGGGCAGACGTATCGCGTCTTTGCTACAGCGAGCCCGAAGAACCATGCTAAGCTGCTTTCGCTTGGGGTCGAGGCCGTATTTGATTACCGCTCCACTACATGGATTGATGATGTTCGAAGTGCTTCTGGGGGAATCACGCACGCCTTCGACTGCATATCAGAGGACGACACGACTGCACACATATCGCAGACATTTAGGGAAGAAGGTGGAACGATTGCCGTGATTCGAAAGGCAGCATGGAACAAGGATGGTGTTCGAGCAAATGTGTCACCTCTGTATGGCGCTGCGTGGTCGGGTTTGGGCCATGAGATCCTCTACAATGGAGAGATTCTTCCGGCGTCTCCTGAATGGCGGGCGTTCACTTTCGCGTTCTTCTCTTTCCTGGGAAGAGATGGGGAGAAGTTGCCTATCGAGCCAAACCCTGTGCGTGTTATGCCGGGCGGATTGGAGCGTATGGTTACGGAAGGGTTCGCTCTTTTGGGATCCAACAAGGTAGCGGATCGAGAGAAGAGCGGCGTTGAAAGCAGTTCAAAGTCATGGATGAAGCCGATATCTGGGGAAAAACTGGTTTATCATCTCACAACTTAAGGACTTCAAGGGTATGAGTATTCCTCATTTTAACTTCTTCCTCGGCAGTTACCCACTTGTGTGCACAACATCAATTCTTTCACAAGCAACTCTCAAGTGAAAATACTTCTAACTCTACCTCGCGTCTGAGAGTTCGACCGTTGAACTAAACATGCTGACCAACTCTTCACTAGAAATGGCACATTCAGAGTTCGAATGCAGATGACTCCGCCTAAAATGCCACGTGAAATAACATATACCAACCAGCCTCAACATATTATAATTTTACCCACCGCCTCGTCCGTGTCGTCGACCTTCGTTGCTTGAATTCTTCCTCTGTCGCATTTTCGAACTTCGTCAATCTTAGATCGCATGGCTAGCGGTTGTTTCGGTTCCCACGACTGTGATGGTACTCTTGCGACTCCTGACTGTGGTGGTACCCGCCACGGCGAGGCTGTAAGTAACCGGTGCAGATCTCAATGAAGGCTGTTCTGATAATTGTTGCTTTGAAAAGCCTCCGGATTTGTGCTCGCAAATCGAAGCGCCCGCTCAAGAGCTTGAACCATGCTCGTGTTGTTCGGGTGATGATGTTGACGATAAGCCAGCAATCTCCACCAGAGAAGGCACAATTGCATTACAGGGTTTATCGACTCGTGCTACTAGTAAGTTTTCAATTTAGATCGTCAAAATCGGGGGGGAGGGCTGACTGCTGTACAAAAGTTCGAGGACGCCGGTGCTGCGGAGCTGCATGTTGCGCGAGCCCGAAAAGGAGAGGAAGACGCTCCAAGATTTTATTATGGAAAGTCAAAAGAGCACCATGTTGCACTGGAATCAACCGAGAACGCCTCAATTATGCTTCCATACATGACACGTCACCCGACGACCAAGGTGGGAAGGAAAAAGTTCTCACTCTCATGGTCGTTGGAATGGATTGCCCCGCTTGTTCTCCAAGAGTTGAACGAGCGCTGAAAAGCCTCGGCGTGACAGACGTAAAGGTACATAATATTATTGATTTCTAGGCAATAGTGCTGTAACTGACAATGAAAATAGGTGGACTTTGTTAGCACTCGAGCAACCTGTAGCTACATCAGTGGTTCCATCGAGCCCGAGACTATCCGACGCAAGGTGGAAAGCGCTACAGGTTTTATTTGCACCATTGCCAGCTTGCGGAATGGTCAACGCACCCTCCGTGTTTCTTTCCCTAATGCCAATGTCCCCACCTTGGACACTCTTCATGTGTTTTTTGGCCGTGAACAGGAGATATTGAAGATCTCTCGAACAGATGTTCGCTTCACGGTTGATTCCGCCTCTCGTTACCCGTCTGCGCGCGCTATTCATACTGTGCTGCTAGAACAGGGATGGACGGTGACACCGGTTAATGAAGACGACGGTGAGGCGGCTATAGACGAGGCAGCTATACTTGACCTTCGTCGCTCGATCTGGCGCTTCCTCTTGTCTGCGATTCTTACCATTCCGGTCCTAGTCTTAGTATGGTCAAGCGGCTTCGAGAGCCAATTCACCGTTCGTGGTGGTATCGCTCTCGGCCTCGCGTCTTTGGTCCAGATTTTTTGTGCTGGTCACATCACCCTCGCCGCCGGACGCGCAGCCATCATTGACCATCGTCTTGATGCCGACGTCTTAATCTCTTTATCCTCCCTTTCTGCATTTCTATACTCCATCGTCAGCTACGGATATGACGTTGCGAAACATAGCGTCGATCTCGATACCTTCTTTGAAACAAGCACCCTGCTCGTCACGCTGATCCTACTCGGCCGGCTTGTTTCGGTCTATGCGAGAAATGCGGCCAGGCGAAGCTCTGTTGGACTCACACCTCCTCCCGTTGAAGTTGCACATTGGGTTGATCCCAAAGTCGCTGATAACATCCGGGACATCCACACAGCATTGCTAGAAGTGGATGACACGGTCGTCGTTTATGCAGGCGAAGCCATTCCTAGTGATGGTATTGTCGCCAGCCACATATCAGATATCGACGAATCTTTGATTACTGGTGAGGCGGTTCCTATAACCAAAGGTCCAGGAGCTCTGGTTCTTGCAGGAACAACAGTCCTCGGTCCACAGTCATTATACATCCGTTTATCAAAGGCCGTACAAGATAATTCACTCGCTGAGTTACGCCGTTTGACTGCCGAAGCGCGCTCTTCCCGGGCTCCTATCCAAGATACGGCTGATAGGATTGCACGACGCGTCATCCCCATTGTGCTAGCCGTTTCAGCCATCGCGTTCACTACATGGACGCTAGTTCTCAAGTATGCGAGGCACCAATCCTCAGGCAAAGCAATCGCGGATGGGCTCTCCTACGCCGTTGCAGTGTTGGCCTTGTCATGTCCTTGTGCCCTCACCTTATGTGTCCCCCTCGTCGTCCTCTACGCACGGAACGCCTCTCAAAAGCAATCGATTTCGCTCCTCTTCAAATCGTCTGCCGCTCTCCAGCACGCGCGCACCGTAACCCATGTCATCTTTGACAAGACGGGAACATTAACGACGGGCAAGATGAGAGTATTGGAGTCGAGTTTCGACGAAAATAGTGGAATATGGATTTCTGGAGACGCCAATGGGTTGATCAAGGCTCTCGTCGCTGGGTCGGAGCACCCTGTCTCAGCTGCCGTGGCTCGATATCTCTCTTTGGGATCTGATTCAGTCAGTAACCTTGACAACATTGAAACGGTTGTGGGAAAGGGCATCCAAGCCGATTGGAATGGCTCTATCGTCCGTGGAGGAAGCGTTAACTGGTGCGAAGTGCAAGATCTCGATTGCGTAGTCAACATGCTGGACGCAGGAAAGAGTGTCTTTGCTGTGACGGTTGACCATGTCTTCCTCGCAGCCTTCGGATTGGAGGATGACATCCGTCCTGAGAGCACCGAAGTTGTGTCGTCTCTGGTAGAGCGGGGAATCACAGTGTCCATTCTCAGCGGAGACCACCAGAAGGCTGTAAATGGGGTATGTCGTAGACTTGGAGTGGAGGGGGTCAAAGCGAAGGGCAACTGCCTACCAGAAGACAAACGCGATATTGTTCGTATGACTTCGTGGAGCGCATCCTGTGGTGAGGACGATGTTGAGTCTGGACATGAACATAGCGAGAGTCACGCGCACGCACATGCTCATGGAACCCAGCACCAAAAGAATGTTGTGGTGTTCGTGGGAGATGGGAGTAATGATACCGCCGCTCTCGCCCAAGCTGATATTGGCGTGTCCCTGGTTTCAGGCACATCTATAGCTATCAACTCAGCGGATGTCGTTATCCTTTCCGGCGGTTTGAAGGGCTTGCTGCAGACTATCACAGTGTCCCGTCTGACCTGGCGGCGCATTGTGTTGAGCCTCGCCTGGGCTCTATCGTACAATGTCCTGGCCGTGCTTTTTGGCTCCGGTCTCCTTGTTGAGGTCCGCGTGCAACCGCAATGGGCAGGACTGGGTGAATTCGCATCCCTTGTGCCGGTGCTGGCGATTGCTCAGTCGTGTCGTTTCTTCAAGTGAAGGCAATGTCATACTGAAAGAAAGGGAAAAAAGAATTTCTCCAGAAATAAGATGTACTTATTATTTGACCCACGATTTTACGATGACTGACGTGTGCGTGGTGTGTTCCTTTTCGCAGTGCTATACCTAATATTTATTACCGAGTCCGCGTATCCTCCTTATCGAGATACTCCCTGGTGTCAGTAACTTGAGTAATGCGAACGGTTCTGGAAACACGGTCCGAGCGCCTTACCTTTTCCCTACACAAAACCGTATCCAAGCGAAAACTACGCTGCACTCCGAGGCAAAGTTGAAATAATACTTTAAACTGTCATTCTCGGCGAATGTCTCCCCCGCACGACGCGACTTTATACGATGAAGAAATGTCAAGTATGCGACGAAGAACGACGACGACGAGAGGCCGACGCTATTAGTGTGAGGAATAGAAACAGGAAGCCGGTACTATCATCTGATAAGCCAAATGTGAGACACGAGCGTCTAACGGAGTGTCCAAGTTAAGTACGTTTATCCGTTGCGGAAAGGACATGCAAATATGTAAATATATAAAGTTGACGAGCTTGGCCAAACAATCGGGGCGGCACCACGATCTGAAGAGCGCTATTCTCCTTCTTTTCTTCTCTTGACTTGGCCAATCACAAACATTGACGTGAGGAACGAACGGCTCAAGAGGCAGGTGCCTGCTTGATGGGGCGCGAGGGGGCTGACATTTCTTTCCTCTTGTTTCACAAGTTTAAAGGTATTAGAAGCGTAATCCTACCGCTGCCGCTGAGCCACCATAGCCTTCACCTCATTTGCAACCTCCGTGAGCATGGCTACTCCCTCTTCTGAGAGTAGGTCAACATTCCACCAACCAACAGGTGCAATATCATTCATCAGCTCGGGATCCCGAGGTATATGGTGGGGAGATAAGGTAGCGTTCGCATAGTTATACGAATATAGGCAAAGTCGACTCCCAAGTTCACTAAGGCCATGCAGGACAGGGAGCTGTACAACATCGACGAGATCATAGAACCGCATCCTCATCTGGCTATCAGCACGAGCGCGAGATGATCGGTTCGTATAGTCTCCGGGTGGCTTGATTTCGAGGAAGAAGACAGGGTGAAACGCTCTCTGGACAATAAAGACAGTGGTAAATTTGATAGGCCAACCCCCCGGAGGGCGCTTGAACTGAGGAGATATCATGTAGCTCGTGCTTCAATGTGTTTGAGCTCCACTAAGGGTGGGGAAGTACAACAAGTAGTACAGTACAAATACGCCGATCAGGATTGACGTTCTTTCTTAAAGACCCTCAGAAGGTCGTCAGCGCAATCAGTATCCTTTGAAGGTTTACGAGTCCGATTGGCTCGGGTTCCTTGGGAGCAGGTCATCTTTCCGTGGCATGCAGTGGAAGACATAAGGACGACAACAAGATTAACATTCATGGTATGCAGTTCAGTGCCCGAACCCCATTACCACTGGGGCCGAGGGTGAATGTTCAGTTCAGTATGAGGTGGTATTTATTTGCAAGCATCCAGAAGACGACAAGGGACATGAGATAGTCATGCTCCTTGTAAGCCCGCCCTCTACGATGACGTACCTACCACTGACCATGACGCACCATATGTCACTCACGGACCAATTTTGCTTCCGTTTTAGTACGATCTCTATCCCTCGCTCGTATAAATACTCGCTAGTTCTACGATATCCTCCATTCTTTCCTTTCCCACTTTCCCTCACTTAGGCATCTCTCTCTCTCTCACAAGATCACACGTTATTCATCGCATTTGTTCGCCTCCCGTGAGTAGTGTTCCTCGTCGTCTCGCACGACGAGTTTCCACTCCTGTGGATATCAATGTCGACTTGAAGTCAGAAGCGAATGAGAGATTTGTAGGAGAAAGGTCGCCATCTGCACGGAGCTGCACGTTATGTAGTCTAGAGGAATCGGACTTGAAGTTCGCTTCGCTCGGTCTGTCACTCGACTCGGAGGAGTCAGGACGGGAGCACAGTCACGGGCCCTGCTCAGGCGCAGAAGACATTTTGTGACCCGAAGTCATACGTGACTTTTGACTTCGCTTTGATCAGGACCACCATGTCAAACCTCATCCGCTCCGCAGAATCTGGCAACGACTGGACTATGAACGAGCTGGCAGCATACAACATCTCTATTACGGCAGGACGTCACAGCATTCTTCGAGCTAGTGGCCCTTCCTGAGCCCCATGTACCTGCAGACATGCTGCAAAAGCTTGAGGATGACCTTGATATCTGTCGCACCATCGCAGCCATGGACCTTGCGATGAATCCCGTTCCTGCAGAAGAATCTGCCGTAGACGATTTCACCGTCCGTCTTTTTGACATGCTCGGTTACACAACGCGCAATATCTCCCTGCGCACCAGGAAAGACATCCCACTCGTCATCTGCGGGGGATTCAGACATACAAAGACGTACGTATGCCTGTTAGTGAATAGATCGGAAATCATTCTTCTAGTCCAGGAAGATAAAAGGAACGTGGAGGAGGCTGGAGACCCTGAAGCACAACTCATCGCTGAGGCGATAGCCACTTTCCAGAGCAACAATAAGAAGCGTGCCCTCACCGGCATTCCGGTCTGCGATGCCTGCCTCATCCCTGGGATTGTCATGATTGCCACTGCTCCTATCTTCTACAAAATACTTGTTACAAACAAGCTTGCAAATGCAGTTGCATTCGGCATCTTTCCTCCCGACCCTACTGTGGTTCATCGCCACGTTCCATCCGTCCCTCGCCCTACACATCATCTTAGCGAAGGAATGAAACCCTTGGACAATCGTGCCATAGTCCTTCGATGCTTTGAGAGATTCAAGAAATTCATTGTGCCGGAGTAGAGGGCAACATACCTTGCTTTGATCTCGCGATTACTACTTGCACTTTTGTGCCGTTTCTTTTTCCTTTTCAGCTTTCTAGTTGCGGCCCAATTTATAGCATCAGCGTACATTAATATTCGTCGTCGCACAAGGTCACCGATATCTGCGCGTTTCTGATCCAGGCCTAGCATGTGTGCCATGATCCGCATGCTCAGGTCTTGCACCCTTGTTTCTGGCTGCTCTCGCTGCGGAGGTCCAAGGGGTTCCTTAGAAAGAGATCCCTTTGGGCTCTACAACAACAAGGACATACGCGGGCTCAGATGGCTGTCTTGGTGCCTCCTCATCCTGCCATGGCCTGTTCCACTGAGTAACTAATACATGAACTACGTGGATGGAATCTCACCTCGTCCCTCTGACTCTCATCTCCGGCAGAAGGAGTGCCGATGTTGGCTTTCCTCGTGTTTTGTCCAACTTCTAAAGAGGTAGGGCCGAAATCCACTGGGTTCTAGCATTGAATATGTAAGCAAGGTTTCTGCCAGACATAGAGACATTTACCCTATATTCCATCGGAGACGACGGAGAAATGGACGAGACCTTCGGGGGAGACACAGAAGGAGTGGTGGGGAGGTTCGATCGTTTACTAGAAAGCGTACTTGGCATACTACTGATAAACAATTCATCATGGTCAGATGCAGTCCAGTGCTCAGCACTCAATTCAACACCTTGAAAAGCATCCGAAGCTCTGGTGAACTAGGTAAGAGAATGCGAATGAACCAGGCTGACCTAGAGAACGACCATAAAGACGGTCGTCGCTGTAGGGTGGTCGTAAATGATATGAATCCGCGGACGAAACGTATTCCTCGTCATCTTCGCATGGCTCTGGGACAGGCATAGTAGGGGGAAAAAAACTTGGGGAGTTGAATCTCCTGAACCACCGCATTACGGAGAAAGGATGCCCTCATTTGCTCTGGGCTTGGACTCCTAGTACTGCGAGGGGGAGAATCTGGGGTCGTGTATTTCGATTCAGTATCAGGCAGTTGTAGCGGAGTTGTTTGAGGGGTGAGGGGAATGGCAGGAGGGAACGGCACCGATTGGGGGACGAGGGCATTGGTGTGAGTTGTGAGACTATCAGCGTCAGAAAGAACGGGAGGATACGTCGAGGAATGCGATTTACGTAGATGGTATAACAGCACTAATCGGATCTGCATCAAGTAATCGTTCGTGCAAAGGTATGCCCTTTACCACCTGAGCCTCATTTGAGCCAGGAGCAGAGACAATATCATACGTGCCTCCATTTTTATGCATTGCCACTGATCGCACTGCTCAACGTGCGATTGCTAAAGGCAGTCTTTGTTAAGGTAGGGCTAATAATTCCCGGTGGTGTTAATAACATATTATTTAACATTGGTTCGCGGAGGGTATTTATTCACTAGGTTATTAACTGTTAATAAATCCTGTGTGAAATAATATTAATAATACGTGATAATTGACTTTTTAACAGGTTATTAACAAAAGAGCGGTTAAAAAATTAAGAACTGATTAAATCGTGTCCCAATCAATTGCAATCTCGTTCACATCCTTTTCGGCTCCATCAACATTATTGCTAGCAGGCCTCGGTGCTGTCGGTGACTCAACAAGTGCCGCAAAGACCACCGCAGCACTGGCTTCTGAGGCTGATGTGGGAAGGACATTCCTTAGACATGGAGCATTGAGATTGATGTCGGGATCGAGTTCAAGTACGTCCGAGGTATTCCCTACTTTCAACAGGTAAATCTGGGAGCTGGATTGTTATTCAGTATACTAACATCAATCACTGAAAGAAAGGATATTTACCGGTTTATTGTGAGTATGATAGTTTTTCACACAACCAGCAGATATATCTTCTACCCATATGACCAGAACAGCATTGGGACTCCCCTTCTTATCCCTATATTTTTTGAGATAACCCTCAAGAAGGTCAGCAACAGCACCAATGCCAGCTTCCCACGTTCTTCGATGTCAAGGATGCCATCGCCTGTTGTACGTGTTCTCCAGCTAAATATTGCCTTGAAGGACTCGTTGCTAGCTCCAACTTCGTCCTCAGTGCATTCAAGAATAGCTCGATCAATGCAAAATGTAGCAAATGGATAGCGAGTGAATTCTCCCTTCTTGGGGGGCATGCAAATCTGTTGGCAAGTTTGACAGTAATACACGAAGCCAAGCAAGCTTTCGTGTGGGAGATTGCACAGGATCAGATGCCATGGGTTTGGATTCTTGCAGTCTATCAGCGCACAAAGAGTCCAAGCCTGAGAAAAATGAGGAGAGCCAAATTTTCGTGTCTTGCGGAGTGTCAACAGGCAGCATAAGCCCGGCAAAGTGTTTGATATTTATTCACATTTATTAACATTTATTAACTAGGGGTTTTGGGTGCTCTGTTAATAATTTGTTATTAACAGGTTAATAACAAGGTTAATAAACCGATGTTAATAATTCCCCATTTTTTAGCCCTACCTTAGTCTTTGTGGGAATAGCACAAGAGCGGAATAAAACCTTGGTGCTTCAATGTGTGTGAGCTCCACTAAGGGTGGATAAGTACAAGAACTAGTACAGTACAAATGCATGGATGGACTCCATGCGAGATTACAAGCCCAATGTTTTCGTTTGATGAGAAGAGAACTTCTCGAAAAGCATTCACTATCGGTACAAGATATATGATCCTTAGTCTTGAAAGTGTCTTGAGACGTTGCATTCTTTTTCTTGGCCCACGTCATCCGGTCAGCTGTATTGATCCACAAAGCAAGATCTATGCGCGATTTTTTGGATGCACTGCGTGGACCAATCATACCATGCGACATTCTATTTATAGTCACCAGTAAATCTATAAGCTCATCAGAGCAAAATCCAGGAAAATGTCGTACACCTAGTGACCCCTGCGTTAACAAGCCCTTATTGATTTATTTGCTACTACTATCACTGGTATCTCCAACCTCGCCCGCCATCGTTTTGTCATTGCCATGGCTTGCAGCGACGTCGATAGTTGCTGCGGTGACCCTGACTGTCGTATTCGCAGGAGTGAAGAGTCTTGTAGGAATTCAGTTGCGGTACTGGCAGCAGAATCTCAGCCAGTCTGTGCTGACAGTTGCTGCGGTGACAGCTGTTGCGAGGCTGAGCAGACAACGGAACCGACGATACCCCCAAATCAACCAGCTCCGAGTCAAGACGTCGATCAGCCATGCTCCTGCTGTTCGGGGGACGACGATATTGACGATAAACCGGCCCAGGCGACTCCCAAAGCAGAGTCGATTGCGTTACAGACACGGGCATTGTCGATTCGAAGCAGTAAGTCTTCAAACTAGACCTGAGTCGACACTTCTTTGTGTGTACTGACTGAACTACAGAAACTTCTGGTCGTGAGTCTTGCTGCGGTGCTCCTTGCTGCAAGACTCCAGTCAGAAGAGGAAGACGCTCCAGATTTTTATGGAAGAGAAAAACAGCACCGTGTTGCAGCAGAGTTGACGAACAGCATGCCAGACATACCACCGCCGCTGATCCGTCACCCGAGGGCCAGGATGGACAGGAAAAGGTTATAACTCTCATGATTACTGGGATGGATTGTCCTGCCTGTTCGCCCAGAGTCGAGAGAGCCTTGAAAAGTCTAGGAGTAGGGGACATCAAGGTATTCAGTTCTCTCTGTGTGTACACGTCTCTATCTAACCCTGCATGCGAGGTTGACTTCCTCGGTGCTCGTGCGAGCTGTAGCTACATCAGCGGCTCCACTGATCCCGAGACCATTCGACGCAAGGTGGAAAAAGCCACGGGATTTCTTTGTACCATCGCAAGCTTGCGAAATGGTCGGCGGACCCTTCGTATCTCTTTTGTCAGTATCGATGCCCCCACCTTGGAAGCCCTTCAGAATCTTCTCGGTCGTGAACAGGAGATTTTGAAGCTCTCCAGAACCGACTTTCGCTTCACAGTGGATTCTTCTGCACGCTTCGCGACTGCGCGCGAAATTCACGCTGCTCTGCTCGACAAGGGGTGGGTAGTCTCTCCTGTCAATGAAGACGATGATGAGGCCGCTATCGATGAAGCAGCCACACTTGATTTCCGTCGCTCGATCTCGCGCTTCATCCTTTCTGCAGTTCTTACCATACCAGTTCTGGTTTTAGCGTGGTCCCATGGTTATGACAGCCAGCTCGCCCTTCGCGGTGGGATTTCTCTCGGCCTTGCATCCTTGATCCAAATATTTTGCGCTGGACATATCGTCGTCGCCGCAGGACGCGCTGTCATTCTTGATCATCACTTGGACGCGGACGTGTTGATTGCTCTATCTTCTCTCTCCGCGTTCCTCTATTCCGCTGTCAGCTACGGTTACAACGCTGCCAATGATAGTGTCGAACTCGATAGCTTCTTCGAGACTAGCACCCTTCTCATTACGCTCATCCTTCTTGGCCGTCTGATTTCGGTCTATGCACGGAATGCTGCTAGACGAAGTTCGGTCGGCCTTACGCCTCCGCCTGTAGAGGTTGCCCATTGGCTTGATCCCAAAGCCGCTAAGGATGTCCAAGATATTCATACAGCTTTACTAGATGTAGGCGATACCGTTGTTGTCCATACCGGCGAAATTCTTCCAAGTGATGGTATCGTCTCCGCCAACATGTCAGACATCGACGAATCGTTGATTACTGGGGAGGCCGTCCCCATCACCAAGGGGCCGGGAGCTTCAGTCCTTGCAGGGACCACAGTTCTCGGACCACAATCATTATATGTCCGCCTGTCGAAGACTGTACAAGACAATTCCCTGGCTGAATTACGCCGCCTTACTGCAGAGGCGCGTTCATCTCGAGCACGCATCCAGGACACGGCCGATAGGATTGCACAACGGATTATCCCCATTGTACTCGGTGTCGCTTCCATCGCATTCCTTGTCTGGACGTTAGTCCTCAAATATGGGAGGGGCGAGTCCTCAGGCAAAGCAGTGGCCGATGGACTTTCCTACGCCGTCGCAATATTAGCCTTGTCATGTCCATGTGCCCTCACCTTGTGTGTCCCCCTCGTCATTCTCTATGCACGGATCGTGTCCCAGAAACCACCATTTTCGCTCCTCTTCAGATCATCCGCTGCTCTCCAGCATGCGCGCATAGTAACACATGTTATCTTCGACAAGACTGGGACCTTGACGACAGGGAAGATGAGAGTAATCGAAGCAGTTTTTAACAAAGAGAATGGCTCAGGTGCCGCTGAAGGGCTGATCAAGGCTCTGGTTGCGGGATCAGAACATCCTGTTTCAGCCGCTGTGGGTAGATACTTGGCTGCAGAAAGCGAGGAGCTTGACGATGTGGAGACCGTCGTAGGGAAGGGCATCCAAGCCAAATGGAATGGCTCTATCGTTCGTGGAGGAAGCGTTAGCTGGTGCGCAATGCAGGATGAAGCGTGCGTAGTCGGCATGCTGGATGCCGGGAAGAGCGTCTTCGTTGTTACAATCGACAACGTTTTCCTCGCAGGGTTCGGACTGGAAGACGACCTTCGACCTGAGAGTTCCGAGGTCGTGTCGTCTCTGGTGGCGCGAGGGATACTAGTATCCATTCTCAGTGGCGATCATCAGAAGGCCGTCGACGGAGTATGTCGCGAGCTCGGAGTCAAGGGTGTCCAGGCGAAAGGAAATTGCTTACCTGAAGACAAACGTGATATTGTCCGTATGACTTCATGGAGCGCATCGTGTGCACAGGACGACGTAGAGTTTGGGCATGATGATGCCAGTAATCGGGTGCGAACGCAGGGACAATCGCAGCAAAAGAACATCGTCGTTTTCGTGGGCGACGGAAGTAACGATACCGCAGCTCTCGCCCAAGCGGATATCGGCGTGTCCCTGGTGTCAGGAACAGCTATAGCCATTAATTCGGCGGATGTCGTTATACTTTGCGGCGGCCTCAAGGGACTTCTCCAGACAATCATGGTGTCGCGCATGGCATGGAGGCGTATTCTACTGAGCCTCGTCTGGGCGCTGTCGTACAACGTTCTGGCGGTGTTGTTTGGATCTGGACTGCTTGTCGAGGTCCGTATAGAGCCGCAGTGGGCAGGACTGGGTGAGCTAGCGTCCCTAGTGCCGGTATTATTGATCGCCCAGTCGTGTCGGTTTTTTTCAAGTGGAAAGTAACATGAATGATGATCATGAAGAAGATGATGAATGAAAAAATGTTTTTGAGAGATAATTATGTACTTATTCACCGGTCGGCGTGCGCGTAGTGTGCCTTTTCGGAGGCTCGGTCTTTTTTCAAGTCTAGTTGTTTGTTGAATCTTGGAGGTCCATGTTTAATATGTTTTCTGTCGGCCGAAAGAACCGATTCCTTCTCGTCGCTCAACCACCGCTCAATAGCTCCTGTCTGATCAGGTCTGATCTTCCCTTCTCTTGGCAGCACGGGAGCAACCATGTTTGTGTCGTTATCTAAGACTGAATTCTCCAGTCTAATTGATTCCCCGCATCCAGTCAAATCATGAGTTCGACATCTTGGGCCAAATTGGCGTACAATGACGCCATACGCGTGCATTTCAGGAAACCGTTCTGGACAGGTTACTCTCGAAGCACGCCATCATAGCGAAACTTGCATTTAAAAGGGATATAGCTTCTGCCGACTCGTTATCGATATCCCCAGTTTCTCAATTCAACAATGGCCAACCCATTCTACAAGTAAGTTTTGTGTTTTACTGGCGTCTTTAGTTTCGATGTCTGAGATGCTTTTTCCAACAGGGAGCCCGAGTTTGACACCATCCAACTACACGGTGGACAGAGGCCGGACACCGCGACTAACGCGAGAGCCGTACCGATTTACGCATCCACGAGTTTCGTGTTCAACAACTCTGCTGTACGTCGCTAGTCTCCATCGACAAAGATTGTCTTACTCACGACCATTTAGCACGGGGCTGACCTCTTCAATTTGAGGTAGGACTTTTGAATGATTGTAAATCATCTGTGTACTGATGCACGGGCTTGCAGGACGACTGGCAACATCTATTCTCGGATCGGTAATCCCACCGTTGTGAGTGGTTAGAAAGCCTTCCTTTACGTTACATGTCTCAGTTCGACGCAGTCCGTTTTCGAAGACCGTATAGCTGCCCTCGAAGGTGGTGCTGCCGCTGTAGCGACCGCTTCTGGTCAAGCCGCCCAGTTCTTAGCTATCTCGGCCATCGCTGATGCCGGAGACAATATCGTCTCTAGCTCTTACCTCTATGGCGGAGTAAGTTCGCTCATTAGATCATCGGAACGATTGCTTAAACTTTGAACAGACGTACAACCAATTCAAAGGTGCCATATGAATGATATCGATCAGTTCTAGTTGTCACTTACAGGCTTTCACAGTTACGTTCAAGAAGTTTGGCATCGGTGTGAAGTTCGTCACTGATAACGATCCAAAATCCTTCGCCGCCGCAATCGACGACAAAACTAAAGCAATTTACATCGAAAGTATCACCAACCCTAAATACAATGTCCTCGATATCCCTGCCCTCGCACAAGTTGCACATGATCATGGAATTCCATTGATTGTGGACAACACCTTCGGCATGGGTGGATATTTAGTGCGGCCCATCGATTTCGGCGCCGATATCATCGTCCATAGTGCTACGAAATGGATTGGCGGACACGGAACGACTATTGGAGGTGTCGTTATTGACTCCGGTTCGTTTTCTGTTCTTGTTGGCCCCTCACACATTCTCACCATCGAGCAGGCAAGTTCGATTGGAAGAAGTCTGGCAAATTCCCCGGATTCACTTCCCCATCCGAGGGATATCACGGTCTCGTGTTCTGGGATACCTTCGGACCTGTCTCATTCGCAGTAAAAGTTCGCACAGAAGTGAGTCGATTGCCTATGTTGTCCCGAATATCCTTCTGATTCTCGTGTTTTTAAGTTGCTGCGAGACATCGGCCCAGCTCTGAATCCGTTCGGCGCATTCCTCATCTTGCAAGGCTTGGAGACGCTCAGTCTTCGTGGGCAACGCCACAGTGAAAACGCCTTGGCATTAGCCAAGTGGTTGGAAAAGCAGCCGCAGGTTACATGGGTGTCGTACCTCGGTCTCGAATCCCACGAGTCGCATACTCTGGCCAAGCAGCTTCTTCGGCCGAACACCTTTGGTGGGATGCTGAGCTTTGGGGTCAAGGGAGGAGCTGTCGCAGGAAGCACACTCGTCGACAACCTTAAATTAGCTAGCCAATTGGCTAACGTTGGTAAGTGGTTCTGAGCCATGGATGCCGGCATTAGACGCTCACCATGTCGGTGATAGGTGATGCTAAGACGCTGGTCATCCACCCTGCGACGACGACCCATGCTCAATTGAACGAGGAGGAGCAGAAAGACTCTGGTGTCACTCCCGATCTAATTCGGGTAAGTTTGTGCTTCATTATGCTCCTTCATGTTGCTAAGCTTCGGTCTAGGTTTCTGTCGGCATTGAAGCCATCTCGGATATCATTGCTGATTTCGAAGCAGCACTAGCAACTGTGTCGAAGACAGTAGTATGAAGTCATATAAGGGAGTGTCGAATGTAACAGTTGTATACTTATTTCAAAGCTTTATGGGATGGCGGCGATATCTAAACGGTAGAACATATACCAATGAGATAATCCTGATAACCAGAAGGTTGTTTACGAGAATAGGGTCCGCGAGTATAGTGTAAAGACCTGGCAACCACATTGTGCACCGTCGAGTTTAACTGAATAATGTCAATTGGCTAGAGTATGGCACGTCAGCTCTGCCATGAGGCTTCTTGACGCATTAGACAAGAGGGAATTAATTAGTCGGCCATATAGTGACTGAATGGTGGTATGCTTCTTTTATATCAGATACGAGCCAGTACAAATCGGCCAATACACGATACACTACCAGTTGCAAAATTCCTGGGCGTGTATACTGATGCAGGACTATGGTGGAAAGAACAGAGTGCAGCGGCCATCAAACAGGAAGACGACTGGATCATTCAGTTTCAACACTTAGGGCGCGTCAGCTCCGGGGTATCAAGGGAGAGTATGAGACTCACCTACATCTCCATTGCTATTCCCAGAATCGCCACATTAATTATCTTTTGCATATATGCTGTAAGAATGAGATTGATGATATTGATGATACATTTGAATCGATATGTTTGGATATACAGCAGAGATAAACAAAGACGGCAGTGCAGAGCTAACAGGAAAGAATCGGGGATATATATATAGGGTGAGGGTGAGACAGGTGGGTCGAACGCGCCGAAATTCTAAAGATGTGGGCACCGACCCATTCACCAAGGTCCAATTGGGTCTAGATCCGACGACCCTCAACATTCAAAAATGATGGTAAGCCCAAAGGTACAACCAATTTGCCTTGGACCAGAGGATCACGAAGTCGCGTCAGAATAGACTTGTCCCATTTTATCACTGAAGTTAAGGTATCGTCTGTCGCATGAAGAGACTCCGTGAGATATTGGAGGGTTGGCCGAACCGAAGGTTCATAGGCCCAACATTGTACCATAAGTTCCCACCATAAATCAGTCTCCGACAGGAATCTTGGGCATGGAGGATGTTTCTTCTGGTAGCAGACATTCATGATAACGGCGCCATCAATTAGGTCGTTCCAAGGCATTGATCCGTCGAATACCTTGTGTAAGCAGTTAAAGTTTACAAGACGTAGTCCTTCTGAAAGAAGGGGCGCGTACCTCAAAGTACACACACGCAAGTGAATATACATCAGCGGAAAGGCTGTTCGGATTGGCGTTGAGGACCTCTGGTGCCTGCCATCTCACAGTGCCACCTTTCCGTGATGACGATGAAGTTCCAAACGTCGTAGCACCCATCACAAAGGATAAACCGAAATCTGCAATGACCGCTCTATGATCATCGGTTATCAGGATGTTATCCTTATCTTAGTTGAGCGTGATGGACATCCAGGAGATTGTTCTGCAACGCACCCCTTTGAGATCGCTATGAACGATGGACATTTTATGGAGGTAGTCCATACCACGCGTGATGTCTAAACCCTACTCATCCATGAGTTCTGAGGTATTTAAAGAAGCAGCGAATAACTCGATTCTTACGAGTCTGTGCCGGTCAGGTTTGGTGGTATTGCTCAGGTATTGACGGAGAGATCCATTGACCATGAATGGCGACACGAGACAGTAGGTAGAAGGAGCAGAATCGCGGTAAATTCCGTAGAAAGGGAGGACATTGGGATGATCACAATGCCCCCAGATAATGGCTTCTCGTCTTATTTTCTATAGAAGAAACGTTATTATGCGTTTTTAATTTGTGAGAAGATGAAGAAACACACCCGCAGAACCTCCTTCAAGTTGATATCATTATCATTTGTGAATATCCTTGCTTTTTTGACGGCAACTTCCGCACCTCCGACCTCACCTCGCCATACCTCACCAAATTGTCCTAGAGCAAACGGATAATCGCCCTTCTTTTTAAAGCCTCTGAGCATGATACATTGAGGTACGCAGTCATGCACGCGCGATAAATTGAGGGAAGTCTTGAGAAAAACGTGTTTGTATGACAGCGGAAGACCCTGTACATCTAGAAGCTGGCCGAAGCCAAGTTATTGATAAAGCTTTCGATAGAAAACAGCTCCTACATCCTGAAGAAAATCCAAAGTGGATTGAGCTTGCCTAGCAGTTACATCTGATAACTGATCAACTGATTTGGAAAGTGCCGTCATGACATGCTTTGCCATATTTTCTGTAGTAACATCGATAACATGCGAGGGTCCCGGTTCTTCTCTCCGTACTTCTAGAAGTGCATCTACAATAGCCTGTTCCGGTGAGTAAATAATATATGAGATATGTGGTTAGAGTCTCACCTCGTCCTTCTGACTCTCTGTCATTAAGCGATCCATCTTGGCGGCTAACCGGGCTAACTCGGGATCAACACTGATATTGCGATTGGACTTCTGGGTAGCAGCGCTGTACGGTTGCGTATATGAACCATTACTGTAATGGTCAGGAGTACGAACAATGTTAGTCGAGAATGTGGGCTGCAGAAGACGATTGTCTTGTTGTTGAGGCTGCTGTCGTTCGGGAGAACTGTGGCGGCTTTGTTGTCTGTATAACGATAGTTGAGTCACAGGCAGCTCAGAAGCACCTCGGAGGGGGGCAGGGACTGTGGCGTTGTTCTGTGACGACTGACGAGTACCTGTATGGCGTTGAAGGCGCAGAGGCGAGGGGGAAGCCGGTGCCTCGTATTCAGGAGACGGCCGACGCGCCTGTATGGGGCCACGAGATTGCCGAAAACGATTACCCAGCGCGTCACGAAACTCAGCTTGGATTGTACCTCGATCGTCCTCTTTCTCCACTAGGCCTCGAGGATTCCATATCCATGGTGTGTGTGGTGTATCGTCGTCGCTGTTCTCTTCGCCGTATACTTGTGCCCTAGAAACAACGAAGCGATTAGTGAAAGAATAGAGAAAGAGCGGATGTGAACGAACCTGGGTATCATGTTCGATAGGTCTAAAGCATTAGCCTTCACAGGTTGGGCCAGATATCCTGCGCTTGGTGGCTTTTTGGGTCGCTGGTGAGGATGACGTTGCTCCTGTTGTCGGTTTTCAAGCGGTCCAATCCATGATTGACTTGGGATCCAAAGAATATATTGCTGAGACGGCTGCTGAGCTTGATGGTGGTGGTGGTGGTTGAAATCGGGATTAAACTGCCATTGACCTTGGTTCCAATCATTCGGATTGACACTCCAGCCCTGAGGAATCGGTGGAGCACCTTGGTAGGGAGGCTGCCAGCCAGCAGGAATCTGGGCATCGGCATGGCTCACACGGGGATACTGATTTGTGTACATGACATGAAAACGTAGATACCTGTGCAACCCCCAAGTTAGCTTTAAGTGTACAAGGGCAAGTACTTACTCACAGTTAGAGTGCAGCAATGACAAAAGAAAGCAGTACTGTTTGTTGTTTGCTGCCGCAAATGACTGAGGAAGAACGAAGACATTAAAAATCAACGACCCTCTAGCAAGGCTCACGACTCACAATACACAACACCCAAGCACCTCGAGGCACCTCTGCCCTCGAGAATTCCGTCGTGCAGTCTGTTATACCCGACGCAACCGTAGAATGATCCAAGATCGATCAGCAAAACAGAGTAAAACGAACCAGTGCGAGCACAGGATCCGTCGTTGGGGATACAAACAAGGAAAGCGGGGAGCGCCAGCACAGAGCCGACGGCGTGTATATATTGTCCTTTATTTAGCAGGGAGTAAGACGCGGCCGAACCAGGTACAGCCCAGAGATACCAAAGCGTCAAAATTGAGACCAAACGTCGATTCATTCATCAGGTGAGAAAACTGCGTTTGGATCTAGAGTGCTTACCAACTCGTTGATTGCCTTCATCGGATATCGACGGGAGCACACAACGAGCTCCAGAGAATGAACAACTCAATTGTGTTACTTCACGTGAGTCTTCTCCCACGAACAGACTGGGCTAAGGCGGACTTTGTTAGATTTCTAGAGATATTTTTGCGGGGCATTCATTGCATGTTCTTAGAGCATCCTCGCTATACACCAAGGCTTCTCTATAGCTTCCGAGACGACAGGGGATAAGCGTGTGTCTGTTGATGTTAGAAACGACTTCCCTCGCATTTTAAACCAGGCAAATGTTCTCGGCAACCAGCGTTTGTTTCTCAAACTCCTCTGCGTCGAGATCAACTTGGCGCTCCACCAAGTCGGGGAACTTGTCAGCACAGGCATCCTCTGTTCCCAGATCATCGCTGTCGTCCAGATCCTTGATGAAGACTCTTCTTGCCCCATGTTTGCTCACCTGGTGAATGAATCAGTCCCAACTTCGACGTTTTGGTATCTCTCGGCTGCGTATCTGGTTCGGCTGTGTCTTGCTCTCTGCTAAATAAAGAACCCCGGGATCTTGCACAAGCATGTAACCCTTTCAGCTAAGCGCCTACCGAATTCCCAAATTAGAATGGGGCAAGGAGAATGGTTTGAATGGCTTCCATCTCTCGTGAGCGAGATTCCATATGGATACGAAGTCCCAAGGAATCAGACTCAAGGGAGGGTGGGTGAGTAGAGATTTCGAGCAGAAACGGTGCTGGCTGCAGACAAGAGAGATGAGACGGGCTCTTCTCTGCTTAGTCAGCACCTTATGCACAGTTGCTCATGATTAGCCAATTTCATCAAAATCTAAGCCCTGTAACTGCTTGATAACTGCTCTCGACATGTTCATTGCGGCTGTCGTCGATCCTTTGGCATCGCCTCTAATGGTCACAAATTGAATCTCTTTATCCCCTTTTCCAAGACCACAAATTTCGTGGCGATCTTGAGACAACAAATCGATCCAGGTCCTCTCGCTGTCTTCCGCAATCAGCTTCGCTTTGACGCTGATTTACCCTTATCAGCTCCGCTTTTCGCTTATCGCACTGATGATGGTTGGCAACAGAAGAAATACTTTTAGTTGACTTCTAGCGAGGTGTTCCAAAATTTGGTCACGGGGGTCATAGTTTTTGCATCGGTGGTTGTAATGAATCAGGGGGAGATAGTCAATGATGGCCAACCAATTCTACAAGTAAATCTCGTATTTTACTGGCGTCTTTGGGTTCGATGTCTGAGATCCTTTTGCCGACAGGAAGCCCGAGTTTGACACTATCCAACTACACGATGGTCAGAGGCCGGACACCGCGACCAACGCGAGAGCCACACCGCGATTTACGCATCCACGAGTTTCATGTTCAACAACTTTGCTGTATGTTGCTGGTCTCCATCGGCAAAGATCGTCTTTCTCACGACCATTTAGCACGGAGCTCACCTCTGCAATTTGAGGTAGGACTTTTTGA
This sequence comes from Armillaria novae-zelandiae, assembly GCA_030435655.1. Lineage (NCBI taxonomy): Eukaryota > Fungi > Basidiomycota > Agaricomycetes > Agaricales > Physalacriaceae > Armillaria > Armillaria novae-zelandiae. The sequence goes on from JAUEPR010000160.1 coordinate 52,640, forward strand.
ATGATTATATGTGATTTGTGTACTGATACGGGGGAGTTGCAGGACGACTAGCAACATCTATTCTCGGATTCGTAACCCCACCGCTGTGAGTGGTTAAAAGGCCTTCCTTCAAGTTACATGTCTCAGTCCGACGCAGTCCGTTTTCGAAGACCGTATAGCTGCCCTCGAAGGTGGTGCTGCCGCTGTGGCGACCGCTTCTGGTCAAGCCGCCCAGTTCCTAGCTATCTCAGCCATCACTGATGCCGGAGACAATATTATCTCTAGCTCTTACCTCTATGGCGGAGTAAGTTCGCTCGTTAGATCATCGAAACAATTGCTTAAACTTTGAACAGACGTACAACCAATTCAAAGGTACCATATGAATGACATCGATCAGTTCTAATTGACACTTGCATGTTTTTACAGTTACTTTCAAGAAGTTTGGCATTGGTGTGAAGTTCGTCACTGATAATGATCCAAAATCCTTCGCCGCCGCGATTGACGACAAAACTAAAGCAATTTACATCGAGAGTATCACTAACCCTAAATACAACGTCCTCGATATCCTGGCCCTCGCACATGTTGCCCATGATTACGGAATTCCATTGGTTGTGGACAACACGTTCGGCATGGGTGGATATTTAGTGCGGCCTATCGATTTCGGCGCCGATATCGTCGTCCATAATGCTACGAAGTGGATTGGTGGACATGGAACGACTATTGGAGGTGTTGTTATTGATGCCGGTTCGTTTTCTATTCTTCTTTGCCCCTCACACATTCTCCATCGAGTACGCCAGTTCGATTGGAAGAAGTCTGGCAGATTTCCCGGATTCACTTTCCCATCCGAGGGATATCACGGTATCGTGTTCTGGGATACCTTCGGACCTGTCTCATTTGCAGTCAAAGCTCGAACAGAAGTGAGTTAATTGCCTACGAGACGTTGAATATCCTGCTGATTCTTGTTTCTTTAAGCTGCTGCGCGACATCGGCCCAGCTCTGAATCCATTTGGCGCATTCCTCATCGTGCCAGGCTTGGAGACGCTCAGTCTTCGTGGGCAACGCCACAGCGAAAACGCTTTGGCACTAGCCAAGTGGTTGGAGAAGCAGCCGCAGGTTACATGGGTGTCGTACCTCGGTCTCGAGTCTCACGAGTCGCATACTTTGGCCAAGCAGCTTCTTCGGCCGGATACTTTCGGTGGAATGCTGAGTTTTGGAGTCAAGGGAGGAGCTGTCGCAGGAAGCACACTCGTCGACAACCTTAAGCTGGCTAGGCAATTGGCTAACGTTGGTAAGTGGTTCTAAAGCATGGATGCCGGCATTAAATTCTTACCGCGTCGGTGATAGGTGATGCTAAGACGCTGGTTATCCACACCCCGACAATGACACACGCTCAGTTGAACGAGGAGGAGCAGAAAGACTCTGGCGTTACTCCTGATCTAATTCGGGTACGTTTATGCTGCATCTTGCTAAGCTTCGGTCTAGGTCTGTGAGCATTGAAGCTATCTCAGATATCATCGCTGATTTCGAAGCAGCACTAGCAATTGTGTCGAAGACGGTAGTATGAAGTCACATAAATAAGTGTATGTAACAAATGCATATCATACTTATTTCAAAGCTTTATGGGATGGAGGCAATATCTAAAGTTCGAGTTTGACACCTAAACAGTAGAACATATACCAATGAGATAATCCTGATATCCCGAAAGAAACTTGTAGACGACTGGATCCGCAAGTATTTTCCGAATGTAAAAGCTTAGCAATCCACATTGCGCGTTCGAGTTTAAAAGTACATAGTGACGATCAGCTAGAGTCCAGGAAGTCAGTTCTGCCTTACCGCATAGACAAAGGAAGTTGATCAACTGAGTACATGATAAGCCAGACTCGCAAGGCTATTCTGGTCGGCATGTAACGCAGCATTCGGATACATCAAGTGTCCATAAGTACAACGCAAAAATTGCACCAGGCTGCAACAGGTGCGTGGAGTGCGAGGAGCTGTGGGTACTACCAGTCCCAGCCCTAGTTCCATTTAGTTGGAAGTAATATTGCGTGGACTTGATTCAGTCAAGTAGGAAACTCCCTCGAGTTTCAAAAATGACGGTAAGTCTGAAGGTATATGTACTTTGCTTCGGATTAATGAACCACGAAGTCGTGTCAGGTCAGGCTTGTCCCATTTTGGAGGAGATAAGGTGTCGTCTGTCACTTGAAGACATCCCATAATGTTTTGGAGAGTCGGTCTATGGGAAGGCTCGTAGGCCCAGCATCGTACCATGATGTTCCACCATAAATCAGTCTCTGCCAGGTGTTTCGGGCATGGAGGATGCTCCTTCTGAACGCTGACCTTCATGATGACGGCTCCATCGTTTAAGTCACCCCAAGGTATTGATCCGTCGAATACCTTTGTAGGGGGTCAGAGCCTGAGATTGCTCAGTGGTTATGAAGAAACGCATACCTCAAAGTACACACATGCAAGGGAATATACATCAGCTGAAAAGCAGTTCGGTTTGCCGTTGAGGACCTCTGGAGGCTGCCATTTGACAGTACCACCTTTCCGTGATGACGATGAAGTTCCGGAGGTCGTAGCTCCTATCACAAAGGATATACCGAAATCCGCAATAACTGCTCTATGGTCATCGGTGATCAGTATGTTATCCTAATTTAAGTTAGGTGTGAGGCGTATCTAGGTAAAACGCTCCGGAACGCACTCCTTTAAGGTCGCCATGAACGATGAACATTCTATGTAGGTAGTTCATGCCACGAGTAATGTCTAGAGCCTACCCATATATTTAAAATTTATGTCAAAGAACCAGCGAATAAAATCATTCTTACGAGTCTATGCCTATCAGAATCGTCAGCATTGCTCAAATATTGACGAAGTGGTCCATTGGCCATGAATGGTGATACGAGATAGAAGGATGAAGTTGCAGAGTCACGATAAATACCGTAGAAGGGTAGAACATTCGGATGATCACACTGCCCCCAGATAATGGCTTCCCGGGTCATTTTCTATGGCAACAAACGTCAAGCTCACTCTTAGATTGGCGAGAGAGAGAACCAACAAACCCGCAAGACTTTCGCGGTATTATTTGCTCCTGTGAATATTCTTCCTTGTTTGATAGCAACTTCCGTGCCTTCTACTTGACCTTTCCACAAGTCACTAAAATGTCCTTGAGCAAAAGGATAGTCGCCTGTCTTTTTCAAGCCTCCGATTGTGAGGCACCGAGGGACACACTCGTGTACACGCGCTAACTTAAGGGAGGTTTTGAGAAAAGTGCGCTTAGTTGACAATGGAAGACCCCGTATATCTAGGAGCTAGCTGATGATAAGTTATGTTAGAATATTCGACAGAAAACAGAACATACATCCTGGAGAAGATCCAAAGTGGATTGGGCTTGGATAACAGGTAGATCAGATAATTGGTCATATATCTCTGATTTGGACAGTACCGTCGCGAACTTCTTGACCAATTCGTCTGTGGGAGCATCGAGAATATGACAGGGTCCTGGTTCTCTGCTTGCGTCTAAAAGCGCATCAACAATAGCCTGGTCCGGCGGGAATGGAAATGACGGAGAGGAAGCAGTTTCTTCACTCTCGCGTGCTTGGGAAGTACCAGAGAGAGCAGCCACTTGAGGTAGCGAGGGCAGAGCCCAGGATGACATCGGGTCTGAGGAGATTTCGGATTCTATAGCTACAATGTTTCGCGAGTTCGATAGTGCACTGGGAAATATATCATCTTGCTGGTACAGTCGCACGGGTCCGGAAGAATTTCTGGTCTGTAAACTCTTTAAAATCTGTCCGACATGTGGCCGATGACTCGGCACAGTTGTGAGACATGCTGTGACCAATGACCATAGGTCGTCTGTAATGGTAGGTGGTCTCGGTGGAAGTCTTCTCTTTGTCACGACCTCTCTTACAAGAGCAGCCTCATTCCTGATGTGACTAAAAGGCGGCTTGCCAGTAAAGACCTTAGAAAAATGCCGTGAGAGTGCGGTGACGGAATATGCACTACTGAGCCTACCTCGACCACAGTGCATCCATATGCATAGATATCCCTAGGAGTCATGTTTGATTGGTCGAAGAATGTCAAATTCATGTGCTCAGGAGCTAGCCAGCGGAGGGTTCCGGCGTGCATCCTATAGGAAGAGTTGAAGGCAGGAGTATCTGATTCCGGCGCGAACAGGGAGAAGTCGAAAGCAGTCAGACAGCAACGTAGATCATCCATAACAAGAATATTCGCCTAAGATAATACAAGCCCATGTCAGAGGTGGCACGAAGAAGATGAACGAGTGAACGCACCCCGCGAATATCGGCGTGTACAATTGGGGGATCATGGTTGTGTAGATATTGCATCCCTTCGGCAACCTGAACCAGCTAGAGAAAAAACTTCAGCTCTGACTAGTCCCTACACAATGTTTATCATACCATTGTAAGGCGATCATGACCAGGATGGACTTCGAGGAAAGACATGATGTTTCCATTCTTCATCCAGGGAGATACTAGGCAATAACTAGGAGCGAAAAGGTATTTGTTGACTCCCAAGAAGGTAAGGATATTAGGGTGATGGAGCTGTCTCCATAGAAGAGCTTCGCGGCAAAATTCCTGCGGCAGGTCAAGATGCTAGTGTGGCTCAACACATGCAGGACTCACTCGGAGAACTCTCTCCCGCCCATTTTCTTCAGTGGGTAATATCCGGAGAACCTTCAAGCAGACTTCAGTATCATGAAGATGTCCTTTCCAAATGTCCTGCGAGAGTGTACATAGAATATCCAGGGTCATTAACGAATAGTAAAATGGATGCTCACTGAAAAGCCGCCACCCCATATAGGGTGGGAACCTTCCTTTGTCACGTTTCGAAAAGACCAGAACAAGGAAGGAGGAACAATATTCCGGGTCTTGCTTAGCGCTCGAAGACATTTGAAGCAGGTTGTACGATATCCATCGAGACAAGATACATTATCCAGTTCCTGACAATTCTTTAGACACTCCGTCGAAGCTCTACAGTAAACACACCCGTTGAAGTACATCCATAACCATGATCTCCAGCGATGGTGATATCAACTCCACGGATTTCCAAGGAGAAGGAACGTCTCGAATTAGATTCTGAATCTGAGTTCGTACATTCTTTTCTTCGTCGAGCTTGATTTGACTCCAGGAGCGTGCAGACGTGGACGAGTAATATCTGTCGGGAGAGTGGTGCTGTTGCGGTGCGGTGGAGTCGTTGGGGATCATCGTGTGTGCAACGTGACACAAGCCCGGATTAGACGATAGATTCTGCACTTTGCTGCGGAGACTCAGGACTGGTTAGTACGGTAAAGTGCCGATGAAAATACCGTCCGAAATTAGATCCAGTGGGCATGTTGTCGAAATTTTTTACGTCATTCCGCTACACAGTTGCCTTTCCGTTACACTGTTCCAGTCAGACTGAGAATAAGAATCACCAAGGCAGTCAATTGTCGCCGTTGATTGTTACAACGCGTTCGTATCACATATCACGTGCTTCTGACACGCGTACATATACCCCTTCTTCCTCTCACCTCAGTCATTCATTTATACTGGCTGAGGTGAGCCCGCTTTTATACTGTTGTATACCATCTTATCTGAATTTATTATGATAGTTAGTGGTGTACATATTCCAACAGTCGCAGTTGAAGGGAGGCACCTTGAAATTTTCAGAGGGCGCTTTCGAGTGATCTGAAAAACTGCAACACACGAGTCCTACAAGTGCCAACTCTCCGGCGCGGCTCGCACACCCCCGCGGGATTCAGTAAAAAAAGCGACCGCTGGACGATACTCGACAAATCAATATACTCCGTCGAGAAGAAAGGCTTCAAGAACCCAATATCGGCATCCTGTCCTTCTCTTAGCGTGTACATGTGCGGAATCGTCCCGCTCGCGCCGTACGCGATGGCCAACGATTCTCTAGGAGAAAGAGAAACATCATCGTTTTTCTTTGCACTCCCCAGTTGATAGTACGAACCTGTGTACGGAGTCATGAGAGCGGAAAGAGCGGGTGAGAAAGACAGCGTACCGATACTCAGGTCACTGATATCGAAATAGAACATTGAAACATATAGAGGTATCGACATCGACATAATCACACCTCTGGCGTTCAGATTATGGCCACTGGGATCAGGCATCAAGATCTTTTTCAAGTCATCGGTGTACGCTGGAGTCTCTTAAGCTTCATACACTCGAGCGTGCAGGTGGCGAAGGGACTCTCTTTCCCCGAACGGTGGAGGTACCAGTAAAAATCAGCTGGCCTTTGAAGAACGCGGTGGATAGTGTCTGAACCACTCGTTGAAAGGTACTCAGTAACATCTCGTCCGGCTCGATGAAAAACCGAACATCCTGTTCTTCATCGCCCCGAGTCTGCGAGGAAAATCCTAGAGCAGCAAGGCAGAATGGTAGTTCATTGCTACGCGCAGAGAAATTGCGTGTGGAGGTGAAAGCGACAGTATTTGAAACAACGATGGTTCCCAAAGGAGTTGTCATGGCTCTGTCAGTGAACACAACGAACTGCGTCTTTCTTGTGATGACTACAAGTGGGTAGCGCGGGCCGTGGACACGCTCATCCATATCGAAGCCCCAAGCTCCGTGCCCGGACACATCAGTGGTGGGGCAGTGGTCCACAGCATGTTCACCGAATTGGCGTCTGATGTCAAGTACGAGTCGAGCAAAGAGCTGCAGGACCATGCGAATGGCGTAAGCGAGCTCTAATTTTCCAGTACACCTAGATGGCTTACGGCCTTGGTTGATCCTCAAACTAAACGAAGACACTAATCACGTTAGCTTCCAGCCGAAGCCCTTTACCTCTGCCCGGTCGATATCAACCCCCGTAACTTCAAGATTTTCGAAGACAAGATAGTGGCACTGGACTTCCGTGCGGCGTACTTTTTACCAGAGTCCTTTATCGCCTACGCAATGCTGAACCCACCGCGCAACTTAGCGCAGAAAGTTACCAAGCACGTTAACTATCGCAGTCGAGCAAGCTCAACGCAATGGCAGCTACCTCTTATTACCTTGATTTGCTACAGACTGAGAAATGATATAGGTCAGCCTGACGACTTTCGTTTTACCTAGACTAATTTGACGACTGGACAGCACTGCCGACGAGCATCTGCCGGCGCATGCGACGCTAACGTATTGCTGTCTTCGGTAATTTGCGCTCGTTAGATCATCGACATGATTGCTTAAACTTCGAACAGACGTACAACCAATTCAAGTAGGAATCAAATAAAACCGATCAGCTCTAGCTGTCGCTTGAGTGTTTCTGCAGTGATGTTCAAGAACTTTGGCATTGGTGTGGAGTTCGCCATTAATAACAATCCAAAATTCTTCCGCGCCGCAATCGACCACAAAACGGAAGCCATTTAAATTAAGAACATCACTAACCTTAAATACAACGTCTTCGAAATTCCTGCCCTCGCACAGGTTGCCAATGATCATGGAATTCCATAGGTTGTGGACAACATGTTCGGCATGAGTGGATATTCAGTGCGATCGATCGATTTCGGCGCCAACGTTGTCGTTCATAGTGCTACTACCCAGAAGGTTGTATACGAGAATAGGGTCCGCAAGTATATTCGGAGTCTGTTCGCGAGCAAGGACGAAAGCGGCATTTCTACCTCGAAATGTAATTTGAGCGTTTTGAAATGTCTTAATCATTACTCTCATTTTAAGAACTCGTACGAAAGCGATGTCAGACATGATAATGATTGGAGGTGAAGGTCAGATTCGCAAACCACATTGCACACCGTCGAGTTTAAGTGAATAATGTCAATTGACTGGGGTCGAGAAGGTCAGCTCGGCCGTGAGGCTTCTTGGCGCGTCATATAAGAGGAAATTAATTATCCGGTCGTGCAGTGACTGGCTGGTGGTATTCTCCCCCCCCTCGCTAAGCTATTCCAGCCAGCATGTAACGCAGAATTCGGATGCATCAAGTATCCATAAATACAACGTAAAAGATCGCACGACGATAGGACAGGTGCGTGGAGTGCAAGCAGATGTGGGTACCAGCCCTACTTCTATCTAGTTGGAAGTAACACTGTGCGGACCTGGATCAGCCAAGTAGGAAATACCCTCAGCGTTCAAAAATGACGGCAAGTCTGAAGGTATATGTAATTTGCCTAGGACCAGAGGACCACGAAGTCGTGTGAGGTCCGGTTTGTCCCATTCTGGACGAGGAGGTAGGGTGTCGCCAGTCACATGAAGACATTCCATAAGGTTTTGGAGAGTCGGTCGATGGGAAGGTTCATATGCCCAGCATCGTACCATGAGCTCCCACCATAAATCAGTCTTCGCCAGGTGCTTCGGGCATGGAGGACGCTTCTTCCAAACGCTGACGTTCATGATAACGACTCCATCGTTTAAGTCACTCCAAGGAATTGTCCCGTCGAATACCTTACAGGGGGTCAGTGATCGTTCAATAATCGTGGAAGAAACGAATACCTCAAAGTACACACATGCCAGGGAATATACATCAGCCGAAAAGCTGTTAGGATTGCCTTTGAGGACCTCTGGAGGCTGCCACTTTACGGTACCACCCTTCCGCGATGAAGAAGTTCCGAACCTAGTGATACCCATCGCAAAGGATATACCGAAATCCGCAATCACTGCTCTATGGTCATCGGTGATCAGTATATTATCCTAATTTTCTTAGGTGTGAGTCGAATCTAGGTAAAACGCTCTGGGACGCACTCCTTTGAGGTCTCCATGAACGATGGTCATTTTATGTAGGTAGTCCATACCACGTGTGATGTCTAGAGCCTACTCATGTATTAACATATGTCACAGAATTAGCGAGTTTTCAATTCTTACAAGCCTATGCCGATCAGGTTTGTCGGTATTGCTCAAATATTGGCGAAGAGGTCCATTCGCCATGAATGGTGACACGAGACAGAAGGATGAAGGTGCAGAGTCACGGTAAATACCGTAGAAAGGTAGAACGTTCGGATGATCACATTGCCCCCAGATAATGGCTTCCCGAGTCATTTTCTATAGAAAGAAACGTCATCATCGCTCTTGGATTCGGGAGATAAAGAAGCAACAAACCCGAAAGACTTTTGCGATATTATTTTCACCTGTGAATATTCTTCCTCGTTTTATAGCAACTTCCGTTCCTTCGACTTCACCTCTCCACAAGTCACCAAAATGTCCTCGAGCAAAAGGATAATTACCCGTCGTTTTGAAGCCTCCAATCGTAAGACATCTAGGTACGCAGTTATGAACGCGTGCCAACTTGAGGGACGCGTTGAGAAAAGCGCGCTTATAAGATAATGGAAGACCCCGTATATCTAGGAGCTAGCTGATGATAAGTTATGTTATAACGTTCGACAGAAAACAGAACCTACATCCTGGAGAAAATCCAAAGTGGATTGGGCTTGGATAACAGGTAGATCCGATAATTGGTCATATATCTCTGATTTGGACAGTACCGTCGCGACCTTCTTGACCAATTCATTTGTGGTAGCATCGAGAATATGCCAGGGTCCTGATTCTCTGCTCGCGTCTAAAAGCGCATCAACAATAGCCTGGTCCTGCGGGTAGCTGATAGGCGAGATATTTGAATGGGATAAAGAGGCCGTCATATATGATACACCATCCCCAGAAGGAGACGGCGAAGATAAAAGCATTTTCTTTCCAGCCTTCAGCCATTTCCGTACAGTTGGTAGTCTTGACGTGCTAGAGCCTGGAGGTAACGAGGGTGGAGTTCGGGATGACGGCGGGTGTGCGGGGATTTTGTATTCTATGGCTGCATTGTTTCGTGAATCTGATAGTGCACTAGGAAATGAATCATCTGCGTCCTGCTGCAAATATGATTCAGAGGTGTTTGATGGACGGTCTTTGAGGTCAAATTCATCTCGATGTCTGTCGTTATCGTCCATTGGCAAGCGGGTTTCTAGATTTAGATGAGATGAGTACCTCCGCGTCCGAGAATGAACCACGCTGACCAGGAACATAGCCGGTGTCATAGGGCAATCGAAGGCGAGAGGGACCAGAAGGATACAGCACTTCTTCCTCGTCATCTTCGTCTTGAACTCTGTCTTGACTAGGCATCAAAGACAAACTAGCTGGAAATGGGTCTCGCTTCGATGACGCCAGGTAAACAGGTACATCGACAGTCCATGTATGAGCGGGTTCTGCCGATATATTCAATGGGACATCGAAACTACATGAATCTCGCGAACAGGACTCGTTGATTGGTGTCCGCCGGGATATGTTTGGGGGAAGACCGGAATCCTGCAACAACATTTCTGATCGTTCATCATCTTCCTCTTCAATGACAAAGCCTCTCCACCTTGCTGGTGCTGGTCGATCCTGCTCTGTGGCTTTTTTGTTCTGAGTAAGGAGAGAGGATGATTGTATTTGTTTCGGGATTGCGCTGGTACTGGGGAAATGCTTTGGAGCCCTGAATCTCGCCCTGCTTTTAGGTAATACGTTTGGATGATGCTGAGTTTGAGGCGATGGCGTTGGAGGCGGGGTGAGTAGAAGTGGTATCGGCGGTGTCCTTGGGCTGTTCGGTGTAGCTACTAAACGATCCTTGCCTTTGATTGTCTTGGCATCCGCTTCTTTAGGGACTCTTAGAGCCAGGTCGTTAAGTCGCGTTTTACGCTTAGGGGTTACAGAGAAATATTCGTCTCCAGTAAGTGTTAGGTTACTGTGAAGTCCTTCCCGTAAAGGAGGCGGTGTAGCAGGTGGAGTCAAGGGCCCATCGTACACATCGTCAGTGAGCGTATGTATTGCCGTTTGTCTGCGGATAGTACTATGCGACCATTGCAGATGGAGCCTATTTCGCTTGATGTCTTCGAAGGGTGGTAGGGATGGTAGAGGTGGGGGAGATGATGGAGGCGGCGGAGGCGGCGGCGGCGGCGATCTCAATCTGTGAACAGGTGATTGGAACATATATGTTAAAATATGTGTGTCATGTTTCGGGGAGTCGGAAACACTACAAGTAGATGGCGGACGACCAGCGTTCACCTCTGTTTCTTCTGTCGACAATCAATACAGGCTAAAGGAACAAAGGGTATCGAGAAGAACAGACCTTGAGTGAGGTCAAATCCACTGAATCCAGAATGAACAAAGGTAGATAGAGGTCAAGGTGGAGATGCCGACAGAGAAGAAGCGCGACCACAACCTTAATGCAAGGCCTGATACACGTGGTTTCCATAAGGCCTCTGATTGCAATCTCAATATCTACAGCTAGATCTGCAGAACGGCGAGATGACGGGGTTCCATTGTATTTGACGGCAACTCCCTTCTTCTGACTGGCAATCCCCGAGTACCAGAAACACAGTGACATTTGGCGAGCGACATTGAAGGATCCTTGGTGGCAGTTGCTCCAAAATGTCGACAAAAGAACCTTACTTTGAAGGAAAGGAAGGTCGTAGTATCCTAGTTCAACGTTGAAGTGCGAAAAACTGGAACATGACCGGCCCTAAATTCGGTCACCCTTTAGCCGAATTTCCACCACCCAACTGTGATGGGCAAATACGCGGAGATACAAGTCTACTATCATATATGACATATATTGACCAGTGTACCGCTGCTCGTTGTAGGAGTATTCTACTTGTCAAACTCTCGTCAAAAAAAATCTATGTAACATTTTGTGGTCTATGCATATATTCTTTCATCCTACACTGTCCAAGGAAAAGTGAGACAGAGAGAAGATGGATACCAATTTGCTTGAAAGGATGACCCTCCTGTTATGTGTCAATACCGGCATGTACAAGATCCCAATCTGAAGGGGATGAATGGTATTGATGATACATTTGAGTCGCGATTTTTTGATATACAGCAGAGGTAAACAAAGACAACAGTGCAGAGCTAACAATGAGGAATTAATGACTCGAAGCTAAGAGTCACGTATATATCTGAGGTGAGTATGAAATAAATAGGTCAATATACTATTCTACTTGCCGAAATTGTAAAGACATGGGCACCAGCCTCCTATTCCAATCCGGTAATGCTGGTTAGGTCTAGATCTGACGAGTGGGAAACACCTTCAACATTCAAAAATGACGGCAAGTCCGAAGGTACAACCAATTTTCCTTGAATCAGAGGATCGCGAAGTCGTGTCAGGATAGATCTGTCCCATTTCATCAGTGAAGTTAGGGTATCGTCTGTCGCATGAAGAGACTCCATGAGATATCGGAGGGTTGGCCGAACCGAAGGTTCATAGGCCCAACATTGTACCATAAGTTCCCACCATAGATCATTTTCGGACAGGAATCTCGGGTGCGGGAGGTGTTTCTTCTGGAAGTAGACTTTCATGATAACGGCGCCATCGGTTAGATCGCTCCAAGGCATTGCACCGTCGAATACCTTGTGTAAGCAGTTAAAACTATTAGGGGTTGTCCTAAAAGAAGGAACACGTACCTCAAAGTACACACACGCGAGTGAATATACATCGGCCGAAAAGCTGTTGGGACTGGCGTTGAGGACCTCTGGTGCCTGCCATCTCACGGTGCCACCTTTTCGTGATGACGATGAAGTTCCGAACGTCGTAGCTCCCATCACAAAAGATATACCGAAATCTGCAATAACCGCTCTATGGTCATCGGATATCAGGATATTATCCTTATCTTAGTTGAGCGCCATGGGCATGCAGGTAATTGCTTTGGAACGCACCCCTTTGAGATCGCCATGAACGATGGTCATTTTATGGAGGTAGTCCATACCACGCGTGATGTCTAAACCCTACTTGTTTATTAGTTTTGAAGTATTGAAAGAAACAGCGAATAACTCGATGCTTACGAGTCTGTGCCGGTCAGGATTGGTGGTATTGCTCAGATATTGACGGAGAGATCCGTTGACCATGAATGGCGATACGAGACAGTAGGATGAAGGAGCAGAATCGCGATAAATTCCGTAGAAAGGCAGGACATTGGGATGATCGCATTGCCCCCAGATAATGGCTTCCCGTCTTATTTTCTATAGAAGGGATGTTATATTGACTCTTTGATTTGCGAGAGGAAGAGGCAACGCACCCGCAGAACTTCCTTGATATCATTATCATTTGTGAATATCCTTGCTTGTTTGACAGCAACTTCCGTTCCTCCGACCTCACCTCTCCATAAATCACCAAATTGTCCTAGAGCAAACGGATAATCGCCCTTCTTTTTAAAGCCTCTGAGCGTGATACATCGAGGTACGCAGTCGTACATGCGCGATAACTTGAGGGAAGTCTTGAGAAAAGTGTGTTTGTATGACAACGGAAGACCTTGAATATCCAGAAGCTAGCCGAAGCCAAGTTATTGATAAAGCTTTCAATAGAAAACAGCTCCTACATCTTGAAGAAAATCCAAAGTGGATTGCGCTTGCTTAGCCGTTACATCTGATAACTGGTCGCCTAATTTGGAGAGCGCTGTTACAACCTGCTTTGCCATTTTGCTTGTAGTAGTATCGATGACATGCCAGGGTCCCAGATCTCGTCTGTACACGTCTAGAAGCGCAACTACAATGTCCTGTTCCACTGAGTAACCAATACATGAAATACTTGGATGGAATCTCACCTCGTCCCTCTGACTCTCATCTCCGGCAGAAGAGGGAGTGCTGATGTTGGCTTTCCTCGTGTCTTGCCCAACTTCTAAAGAGGTAGGGCCGAAATCCACCGAGTTCTAACATTGAATATATAAGCAAGATTTCTGCCAGACATAGAGACACTTACCCGGTATTCCATCGGAGACGAGGGAGAATTAGAAATGGACGAGACTTTCGGAGGAGACGCAGAAGGAGTGGTGGGGAGGTTCGATCGTTTACCAGAAAGCGTACTTGGCGTTCCACTGATAAACAATTCGTCATGGTCGGGTGCGGTCCGGTGCTCAGCACTCAATTCAACACCTTGAAAGGCATCCGAAGCTCTGGTGAACTAGGTGAGAGAACGCAAATGAACCTGGCTGACCTGGAGAATGACCATGAAAACGGTCGTCGCTGTAGGGTGGTCGTAAATGATATGAATCAGCAGACAGAACGTATTCCTCGTCATCTGCGCTTGGCTCTGAGACAGGCATAGTAGGGGGAAAAAAACTTGGGGAGCTGAATCTCCTGAATCTCCTCTTTCCAGGAACTCGCACCGCATTACGGAGAAAGGATGCCCTCATTTGCTCTGGGCTTGGACTCCTAGTACTGCGAGGGGGAGAATCTGGGGTTGTGTGTTTCGATTCAGCATCAGATAGCTGTAGCGGAGTTGTTTGAGGGGTGAGGGGAAGGGCAGGAGGGAATGGCACCGATTGGGGGACGAGGGCATTGGTGTAAGTTGTGAGATCATCAGTGCCAGAAAGAACGGGAGTATATGTCGAGGAATGCAATTTACGTCGCTTCCTTGTAGATGGTGTAACCGCACCAATCGGATTTGCATCAGGTAATCGTTTGCGCGAAGGTATGCCCTTTACCGCCTGACCCTCGTCTGAGCCAGTAATTGTTAGACTACGACGGAGTAGAGACAATATCATACGTGCCTCTATTTTTGTGCATTGCCACTGATCTGACTGATCACCGAGCGTCTGTTACTACTAAAGGCCCCTTTGTAGTCTTTGTGGGGCCTTGAGGACGTAGAAGGCGACAACAAATGGCCAGCAGACCGCTACGAGGTATGTTGCGGGTTACCAATTCCATCATCATTTATGATCAATACAGTCAGCGCATCCGTACCTTCAGGGTAACTATAGCGTGTGTTTCTCTCGGCTTTCCGGTTCACAGCCGGCGAAACATGCCCCGAATCTGCTAATGCAAATCTCATCTCTTCAACCACCAGTATTCCACCAGTGGCTCTCCCTTCGGCAACGTGCTTACTTTCGTGTAGATGAGAAAACAGACTAGTATCATTAAATGATATCTATAGGTGCTTAAACTTGGTCGCAGAAAAAGTCAGTCATCATGCAAGTAACATGGAATGTCTACGCACCAAGTTAAGAGCAAAACCATACTTGAATCTCGTTGAAAGAGGGTGTGTGAGGGATCTCCTATAAGTCACGGTGAACGACGCGATGACACAGAAAACAAAACACCAACCTCCTTGTTAATAATCCCAGGCATTCAATCCCAAGACACTAACATTCCCGCTTGTCTTCACTTTCTCGGTGTTCGCGAATGTTCAAGCCAACATGCGTTGCTTCTTCAAGTTCGTGTCGTGTATACGGGAAACCAACCGCACAACAATTGTAAGACCGCCGAGATAACGATGCTTGAGCGCAGCGTGCTCATTGGAGAAACTTGACTCTCACCGTAGTTGTGGTGGCCGACAACCACTCCTTTAATCCCGTAATCGTCGTAGTAGGCGCAGATTTGGGACGTGACACGAAAAGGAGAGAGCGAAATAAAGGGAGATACGGAAAGTAAGCAGACGGGCAGAACTTTAGGACGACGCGGAGATGTATGCGCAGGGGAGGATAGAGATAAAGATAGCGGGGTCTTTTTAGCGCGAATTATTTTCTTTGAGTAAGTCCCAAGGTAGCTTTTTATTTTGGACCTTGAGACGGTACACCATCCCATTCACTGGTGATTTGGTTCTTTACCTTATTTTAGGAGTGACATCGTTATTTTGTGGAAAAAGAAGAGATGGACGCACGTGAGATATTCTAGAGATGTCCACGGTACTTAGAGCCATGGTCCACCAGTACTGCCATGGCCGGTGGCTGATCACAATCTTCCAGCATACATCCCACGCTTGCACGGGGGAATACAGTACATACTGCATCAAGTGGAATTGCTGCTAATTGACAGTTGAGAGACGGAGCCCCGAGGTCGCGACCACTCCTGAAAGTCGAGGAGTTGTCAATGGAGAATGGACTCGGAGAAGGAGGCGATCCGTCATCCTGTATGTCGAAAACTGCCAATCGACGAGCACGATATATATCTGGTGAACTTGCTGAAATTCGAAGGAATGTAAGACTAACACGTTTTGATACGATCGAGAACAGAGAATGGGTACCTATCAGTACCAGCTATATCTTGTCACTAATCTAATAATATCGAGGTAAGCGTTAGTAGGGTAGATGAATATCAATGCTTAGAATACTTTTACGCGAGGACCCTTCAAGTTACCACCGCGGCACCGATTGATGTAAGCACCTTATTTCATTATCTGCATTGGGATTGAACTGGGGTTTCTTCTGTGAACAAGTCCTAGCATATTACATAGACAAGTGACCATAAATTGGAGGGAAGAGGAGCGAAATCCTATCTTTTCGGGACTCCGTGAGTTTCAATGTGAGTGATAGCAGCGGAAAAAGACGGGTAAAAATGCGGGGTAGGGAATAGCCGCCGCGGCCGGCATCGGGTTACCCACCAATCACAGCTGGCCCTTTGGATACGACTTGGACTCATTCTAGATTCTTCTGCATCGTCGTCGACGCCGTCGAGATGCTTAACCTTCATAGCAGGGCTGCTAATGTGGCGCGCGACATGAAGCGCCTGGCCGCGGGCATGACCACCGTGGCGCCACGTATAGGCGACACGAAGGTGCCCATGTCCTTACTTGAAAAGGGCGCATATATCAACTACCAGCGTATTGAGGACAACCTGGCCATCGTACGCGAAAGGTGCTGTTGTTACTTTCTTCTACGTACAGCTATAGGCTGACGACGATGTCGTAGACTTGGACGGCCATTGACGCTGTCGGAGAAAATCTTGTACGGTCATTTGGACGACCCCCATGGTCAGGATATCGAGAGGGGCATTAGCTACCTTAAGCTAAGGCCAGATGTACGTCGCTTTCGTGTCATTATGAGCCTTATTCTGATTTTCTGTTTAGCGTGTCGCCTGCCAGGATGCCACAGCGCAGGTATGCCTTCCCTTACCCTGTCGGGACAGAACGTCTTGACGAGTTTTTTTTTCATTTCTAGATGGCACTTCTACAATTTATGTCTGCTGGGATGGACACAGCAGCAGTTCCTACCACCGTCCACTGTGACCATCTTATAGAGGCCCAGGTCGGCGGTGTCAAGGATCTTGCGCGCGCAATAAGCATTAACAAGGAGGTGTACGACTTTTTGGCGACCGCTACTGCCAAGGTGTGTCTCCTGGCGTAGACCTTTGCAGCACGTATCTCACCAGAGCACACAGTATGGCCTCGGTTTTTGGAAACCCGGCTCTGGTATCATCCATCAAATTATTCTGGAAAATTACGCTTTCCCTGGCGGATTGATGATCGGCACTGACTCGCATACGCCCAATGCTGGTGGTCTAGGTATGATTGCGTGCGGTGTTGGAGGTGCTGACGCGGTCGATGTTATGGCTGGTATTCCCTGGGAACTGAAGTGTCCCAAGGTCATCGGTGTGAATCTGACAGGCAAGATTGGCGGATGGACAACTCCTAAGGGTAAATTCCGAAGTTTATTTTGTCATGTATGCGTCTCATTTCTCTTCCAGACGTCATTCTCAAGGTCGCTGGTATTCTTACGGTCAAGGGCGGTACTGGTGCTATCGTGGAATATAGAGGACCTGGTTTAGAATCCCTTTCTTGCACGGGCATGGCAACGATCTGTAACATGGGTGCGGAAATTGGCGCGACTACGTCCATGTTCCCCTTCAACAGTCGCATGGCGGATTACTTGAATGCTACTAAGCGGTCGGATATTGCGAAATATGCTGCTCAATTTGCCTACAACTTGAAAGCTGATGAGGGGGCGGAATATGATCAGGTCATTGACATTGTAAGCTCCGTTTTCTGTATCGTAGTCAACTTTCCCTCACTAGAAATACAGAACCTCTCTGAACTCGAGCCTCATATTAACGGACCTTTCACTCCCGATCTCGCTACTCCCCTTTCTCAATTCGCCTCCGAGGTCAAGAAGAACGGCTGGCCAGACGAGTTGAAAGTCGGTCTCATCGGTTCTTGCACCAACTCATCTTATGAGGATATGTCGCGTTCTGCTTCCATCGCCAATGAAGCTGCAAGTCATGGTCTGGCAATCAAGAGCAAGTTCACGATTACTCCCGGTTCGGAACAGGTCCGTGCTACTATCGAACGTGACGGTCAGATCAAGGCTTTTGAAGACGTTGGTGGTGTCGTTCTCGCGAACGCCTGTGGACCGTGTATTGGTCAATGGGACAGGAAAGATGTTCCCAAGGGTACACCCAACTCTAGTAAGCTCATCCTTATTCATGTCGTGCCTGACTGAGCCTTGCAATAGTCATAACGTCCTACAACCGAAACTTCACCGGCCGTAACGATGCTAACCCTGCTACTCATGCTTTCGTTGCATCGCCTGATATCGTCACTGCTATGGTTTTCGCTGGCTCACTCTCTTTCAACCCTACCACTGACACTCTCATCGGATCCGACGGAAAGCCTTTCAAGTTCTCTGACCCATCTGGCAACGAGCTTCCTCCACGTGGATACGACCCTGGACAAGATACCTTCCAGCCTCCTCCCGCCGATCGTGCTAGCGTTAGCGTTGCCGTTGACCCCAAGAGCGACCGTCTGCAACTATTACAGCCCTTCCAACCCTGGAACGGAAAGACACCTTCCGACCTCCCCATCCTGATTAAAGTCAAGGGTAAATGCAGTAAGTACTATATCCCATTCGGCAAGCATACGACCGCTTAGAACCTCTGATCAGCAACCGACCACATCAGTGCTGGTGGACCATGGCTCAAGTACCGCGGACATCTCCAGAACATCTCCCGTGGGTTCATCTCTCCTCTTTCTACAGAATGATCTAACAATGTTACTTCTCAGAAAACTGCCTGATCGGTGCCATCAACTCTGAGAACGATGAGGCGAACAAGGTGAAGAACCAGATCACTGGTGAATGGGCTGGTGTTCCCCAGGTTGGCGCCTACTATCGCGATCACGGCATTAAATGGGTTGTTGTCGGCGACCACAACTATGGTGAAGGTTCCTCCCGTGAACACGCTGCTCTCGAGCCTCGTTATCTCGGCGGTCTCGCTATCATCGTGCGATCATTTGCCCGTATCCACGAAACGAACTTGAAGAAGCAAGGAATGTTGGCTTTGACGTTTGCGAACCCCGAGGATTACGAGAAGGTTAAGCCCAGTGACAAAGTTGATATTCTTGGATTGGATACCTTTGCGCCTGGGAAGAACCTTACACTGGTGTTGAAACATGAGGATGGAAGCAAGGAGGTTGGTGTCTATCCATTTAAGTGACATCTCGATTGGTGTTTACTCTGGCTCTTGTAGGAGATATCCCTCGCCCACTCATTCAATGAGGGACAGATTGCTTGGTTCAAGGCTGGCTCTGCTCTCAACTTGGTACGTAAACACTTTGTGCTTTGAAGCACATTGCTGACTTCCTTTGCAGATGGCAGCTAAGGCTAAGGGCTTGTAGATGGGCAATACATCTTGTTTAAACTTTATCATTTTTCTTTCATCCCACTGGTTAACCCGCAATACAAACAAGCATATCACGAAGAGCGCTTTCACGGCGTAATAACGAAGAAGCCTCATCTCGATTTAGTAGGTTCTAGCGCTGGTAGACCGCGATAGAACGAATGACTAGATGAAGAGCCTAATACTTCGTTCTGTCATTGATATGTTTCACGATCATACTCAGCTGACCCTGCATCATATATGACGCTTTGTGTCATTTTAGCTGGAAAATCCGGGGCAGGCAGGCAGAAATGCCAGTTTTGATACGTAACGCCTCAACGGTGTTCCTTGAACGTCTCTCTCGTGGTTTTCATTTACGTAGACCGTTATCAGGAGTTCTTAAGACGCCGGTCAATGTGGCTAGTCGAACTCCTCATCCGCATGAATACGTTGCCACCTTCTCTTCTTCGATGCGCTTCTGTCGTAAAAGGCGGAGATTGCATACCGATGTCGTCTTGCTATCTATATATGTTTGCTACCCATATGCCTATAACGTTGATTTGAATGCACGTTGGTCAGGTATCCGCTTATCGTGGTGTGTGAGCGTGAGTATATGTTACGTTCGAGTTTCCATGCTTCTTCTCACTTTGCCTTAAGCGCCACGGTCATAGGACTGCTCAAGGATATGTATGGATACTTAAGCCCTCGAAGGTCTAGTCACGTAAGAATTAGTATCGGCCCCTTCTTGACATGAAGGACTACGGCCCGACTCCTCCGACGGTCAATAATGCTAGGCTTCATGCGACAGGATGGGAAGGAGTTCCGCTCTGGCACAGTTGCCATCCTTTCAGAAGACGGTGCGTGTTACACACATAAGTCTTAGCACATGGTCAGACCCGGTCCTTGAAGACGTGCAGTACTTACGGCGATCACAGCTCATTCCGTGATTTACGACCTCCTGACCGGGTGGTTGAAGCTCTAACTCTGAATAACCCCATGTCGCAACAAATAACCCGTAACGCATCCACGCCACGCATACATTATACGCTAGGAGCTTTTCAAGTTTTGCTACCGGCACAGAGTCTTCACTTCTCATGGGAACCATTGGGGTATCCTATATCCGAGGGTTCCTGCTTCTGTTCCTCCATCACGGGTCCAACTCCAGTTCCTATTGCTACTGCTCCGTCTACCCGTAAAACTGTCAACTACTTCACACAGAGCGGATTCTTGGCAAAATATAGCGTCACGATAAGCTTCCGGCTCCCGTTTCAGAGCAAGCCCGAACCACTTAAGAAGTGGGACGGTGTGTTTCATCTGAACCGTCTTCTTCACAATGGGACCGATTCTAGCTCTAGGATTTCTCGCACTTGCTGTCTTGTTGCATTATCTTCGCTCCCGATTTTCACTTGCCCGTAGACGACCGCCATTGCCTCCCGGCCCCAAAGGACTACCGCTTCTAGGAAACCTCTTGGATTTACCTCCCGACTACTCTTGGCTCACTTACGCTAAATGGCGCCCCACATACGGCGACATCATATATCTGGATACCCCCGCAAGTCCAACCATCATTGTCAACTCAGCAGATGCGGCAATGGAGTTATTCGAAAGGCGTTCTATCAACTATTCCGACCGACCAGGTGAGCTCATGTCTCTGCGATATCCGCCGTCTAATCCCAATAATGTCCAAACTCACAGATTTTACTATGTTGAAATTATCGGGTTGGGAATACCACTTCGCGTTCATGAGGTACTCTGACCGGTGGAGGTTTGTTGGGCTCTATTGATTATATGCTTGGTGCTGAGTCTTTCTTAATGTTCATAGAGTCCATCGCCGAGTATTCCACCAATACTTTCAACCTCGTGCGGTCCCAGATTACTACCCCGCACAAACAAAGGCAACGTATGTGATGCTCCAACAGTTTCTCAAATCTCCCAACGAGTTTGAACACCACGTTCGCCAGTGAGTGAGGCGTGTTTGATTGGACTCGTTCCTACTAACGATACACATTCTTCCAGCCACTCTGGTTCAATCATCATGAAAACCGTTTATGGATACGATATCGACCCAAGTGGTGACCCATTCGTGGACTTGGGAGATCGTGGTATGGAAAGCGTTCGCCGCACCGCAAACGTAGGATCGTTTCTGGTTGACTATATCCCCAGCCTGAAATACCTTCCGCGTAAGACTTCACGCTATTTTATACTTTCGATGCTCATAGTATCCTGATTCCAAGGTTGGTTTCCTGGTACGCAATTCATGAAGATTGCAGAGCACTGGACACATTGCGTCGACGATGTCAAAGAAATGCCATTCAAATTTACGTCAGAACAAATGGTAGGCCTTTGATCCAGTATGACCATCGAATGAAGTTGTAACTCGTAGCAGGCTAACGGTATTGCATCACCGTCGTTCGTCTCTGAGAATCTGGAAAAGATGAAAGAAACAGGGATTTCTAACTCCGAGACCGACCTCGAAATCTTAAAAAACTCCGCGGGAGTGGCCTTTGCTGGTCCGTTCTAACCCATATTGTTTGATACGCCGCGCAAACTGACAGTTACTATTTATTGTAGCGGGTGCTGATACTGTAAGACTTCCTTTTTCTCAATGCTAACGCTAGCCTAAACAACTCTATCGCCCAGACGGTGTCAACTGTCCTTGCTGCAATGCTCGCGTTCATCCTTTACCCCGAGGTGCAAGCTAAGGCTCAAGCCGAGTTGGATACAGTGGTTGGCCAAGCCCGGATGCCGAACTTCGATGACCGCCCGCAGCTACCATATATTGAGGCGGTTCTGTCGGAAGCATTGCGATGGAATCCCGTTGTTCCTTTGGGTACGTGCTCCTCAATGGCGATGACTATCGCCGCACGCTGAATTCCACTGCCCTCTCTTCAGGCGTAGCCCACGCTGCTCTGAAAGAAGACATATATAACGGTTACTACATTCCTGCTGGTATGTATTGGTTCGTCAATTTCAGCAACTAAATTCTTATACGATTCACAGGCGCTACTGTTATCGGAAACGTTTGGTGAGTGTAACCACATATTTCGATTCTCACAATTGAGCATCTCGCTGAGCTTGATACTTTACATATATACAGGGCTATTCTCCACGATGAAAAAGATTATCCGGACCCATTGGTGTTTAACCCTGACCGTTTTATGCCAGAGGAGGGAAAGGAGCTCCCACCCGAGCCCACAGCTGCTTTCGGTTTTGGAAGGCGGTAAGCTAGAGATTTATATCTCGTTCACTTGCTCATGTGTATAACATATTTCTATAGCATCTGCCCAGGGCGCTATCTCGCCGTGAACAGCGCGTGGATCGCCATCGCGTCTATCTTATCAACGCTTACACTTTCCAAGGCCGTAGACTCTGACGGTCAAGTTATCGAACCTAGTGATATCTTTACCGATGAATTTATCAGGTACGCTCTGATGACCTGATTGTATCTGAGTTATTCTGATGTTCTCACAGTTTCCCTTTACCTTACAAATGTACCATCAAGGCGCGTTCTGCTCAGGCGGAAGCGTTAATCGCATCCGGTGAATTGTAACGACACAATAGCACTACCCCCGGGACAAGGTTTTATGACATGACATACTTATCCAGAACGAAATTCTTATCAATGCGATCTTAACTGTCCAGGGGTGCCTTAAGATGAGGACCACGACGTCCAGACTCGGAGTGGGTGATAGGTTTCACAGGTCCTCGTGCCACCGAACTCATTCATCGATTCCTTGGTTCAATTTAAGGCTGACTTTGATACGACTAAACCTGCTTCTGTGGATGACACTGAAAGCTGAGGACGTCTAGATGACAAGACATTTTTAATGTTATCATTCTATTCATTCGACGTCCATTGGATGATACACAGAGCAACCAGAAATCTAACAGCCATGATGATGTGAGATCTGGCTAATAAAGGATCGTCAAAACAGCAGGAATGTCATACAAGGGTGAGTCCCTTAAAATTGAACAACCGAGGGAGGCCAGAAGGAATGTGGACTAAAGGATCATGAAGTCGTGTTGGGATAGATTTATCCCATTTCGACTCTGTTTTTGGCATACTCTCTGCCATATGGAGATCGTACTGTGTACGAAAACCTGTCAGTGACACACCGAGGTTTTAAACGGGCCGTGTTTATCCGGAATGACTTTCCCACTGGGTCTTCTTATTTAGCAGCAAGGGGTATCAGGATTGCGTCGGGAGGCTGCCCACTGCTGCGGCCTGCAGCTTGGTCAACATTGAACACTTTAGGAAAAAGAAGTACACCATCAAAAGGGCTTGACTGGGAATTGAACCCAGGACCTCCTCGAACAGCGCCATACTCTCACCCTAACAAGGAATCATACTACTAGACCATCAAGCCCACGCTCTTTCTGATATTTTTTGGGGGTTGCCCCGGCAGCACCTAGCCGAGTACGGCAGGCTAGACTAGACGATCATCTTTGTGGATAGGTTTTGGCTATTTGCGCCGAACTTAGAAAGATTTATTGACAGAACGAGGAAAGAGTTAACAGCTTCGTAGATCTACTACATACGCCCCCTGCCATACTGCTCCGTACATGCAGGAACACATGACCTTCTGCAGTGATCCAGCCAAGTCTGTGGTATCATTGGGTCCGACTGCCAGCGCGCCTATCCCCGATGTCAATGTCATATGGAATGTTGCAGATTCGGCGAATTCATGCTGCGCAGCAGTTCCGCGAGAGCGCCGAGAAAGGATAAGGAAGCTATTTGCGTCCTTGCTCTAAGTACTGGAAGGGGCCCTTCGGCAAATATAGTAGATGGACCGGGCGGCATCACAAATTTGCCTTGCCTTTGATACAGCGTCGTTCCACCTACCATAAGGATCGTCCCAAAATCCGAAGGCGAAGTAAACGGGGACCTCAACAACGTTTTTCTTGACTAGGGAGCAAAATATTGGGGGAACCTTATCAGAACGAGGTTTCAATGAGGTGGTGGGGAAAGTGAGGCGAAAAACCCGGCCAGCAGCGTCGACTTGTCAATAGGTAGATCCTAGTCTAAAAGATAAGCATTAATGTAATGAAACGGGATGCTTCAGGCGAGGGAACATGTTAAAAGCACTCGAAGGCTCCAAGTCGTGACCGTACCGAAGAAGGAAATTGACAGAATATGACTAATTATCGGCACGCGACCAACCGGCAACAATCCTTATCTCACCCCTTTGGGTGTTGTTGCGTACGCAAGCTCTCTTGAACTTCAACCACTACCATCTCCCGTTTCCTATATATTGACCCTCCTGCGACCTGCTGCAATATCCAACTGTTGTCCCCTCTTTCTCAATGCGTTGTTTAGTCATCGCGTCGCTGGCCGCCCTAGCGGTGGCCCACTCGAGTCATTCGAGCCCCACTAGACTACGGAAGTCGTTGGGATTCGGTCCTGTTCATCCCCATGCGGTGTATCACTCCAGTCCTTATCAGATTACCACGAACGGATTCCTTCCGTCAGCTCTCATAGAAGACCCTTTTGAGGTCGCGAAGCTCTTCATAGAGGATATCCTAGCCGAGCAGCTCTCAGATACCAGCTCTTATAGAATTCGGAAGGATTCCTATACAGACAAGAACACCGGAATTACCCATGTCTACGTTCGCCAGATTGTTAATGGCCTAGAGGTTGTTGATGGTGATATGAACATCAACATCAAGGACGGTTTAGTGATATCATATGGTAACTCGGTAAGTCACCTGCTTTCTTAGTCTTGAGCTTTGCCTAATCTTTCTTAGTTTTACAAAGGACCGACTCCTCAGGCGTTCTCCAATCCCGACCTCGATGACATTCGTCACCCTCACAGAGAATACTGTGAGGAACTCGAGGTCGAGATGAAAAGTCGTCTCGATTCCTTCCTGGGACAGTATGGACAGACCGTCATGGAGGAATTTGGTTCTTGGGAATCTCACCCTAAATTCCACTCATTCTTTGGACCCCTAGCGCATATACACACTTCCAACTGCCGTGCTACGCATCTTCCTTATGACATGGCCTCTTCGGCTGAGGTTGATTTCGCTGACGTTCGACCTGCCCTTCTCCAGTTTATGCTGGCGGCAACCCCTGATGACAAGATGGTCAATGACATGCTCGCCAACTATGACGAGTACCTCGCGAAGATGTCTGTTTCTCGGGAAGATCACTTCGTTAACCCCGAGGAACCTGTCGTCATGTCTATTGACAACGTTCCGGACGCTGTCAACCCCGTGAGGTCGAGCTTGACCTACATCCAGGTGCCCAACAAGAAGGGTGACAGTACCGATCTCAACCTAGTTTGGAGGGTAAGTGACGGTCCTTGTTTGTTGTCATTGCGACTTATACAGCCCTTAGTTCGAAGTTGAGATGCAAGACAACTGGTATGATGCCGCCGTTTCCGCTACGTCCCCTCACCGTATCATCTCCGTTGTCGACTGGGCGTCCGATGCCCCTATCCCTACTCCGGAACCCTCCGTCCAACCGGCTACTTACAACATCTTTGGTTGGGGTACGAATGATCCCGAGGAAGGCGAACGTACCATCGTTAAGGAGAACTTCGACATTTTGGCATCCCCCGTCGGTTGGCACGCAATTCCTATTGCCAACGACCCGTCTCTGAAGGGCGTCAAACTCAACAGCAAGCAATTCTGGAGGAACACCACAACGACTTGGGGAAACAACGTAAGTTGATATGTTACCTAGAAGGAGCTGCTATAACCGAGGGTCCGTAGGTCTTTGCGCAGGAGAACTGGGAAGGTCAAAACTCATTTATCGGCAACTACCGTCCCGACGCAGGCGTCGACAAAGCGTTTCACTATAAATACGCGCCCAAGGTCACCGACAAGGTTGACGCCCAAGATGAGGCGTATAGTTACATCAATGCCACTGTCACTCAACTGTTCTACACTACCAACATCATACACGACTTCTACTACAGGTAAGCACGCTCTATCGCTTGGCTTCTCGTCATTAACTCGCATCTTCAGGTACGGATTTGACGAAGTCTCTGGCAACTTCCAACAACACAACTTCGGTCGTGGAGGCGAGGAGAACGACGCTGTCATTGCCAACGCTCAAGACGGTTCCGGATATAATAACGCCAATTTCATGACCCCGCCTGATGGTCGTAACGGACGCATGAGGATGTACTTGTGGAACACCGCTTTACCCTACAGAGATGGCGATATGGAAGCTGGCATTGTCATTCATGAGTTAAGCCACGGTTTGAGCACTAGGTTGACTGGTGGACCTGCAAGCTCCTCGTGTTTGGGCTGGGGTGAGAGTGGTGGTATGGGTGAAGGCTGGGGAGGTAAGCAATGTCGTTGCTTCGACATCGTGTCTTGGCTGATCGTGATGTACAGATTTCTTGGCTACCACCATCCGGAGCACGAGCAAATACTCTGACTTCCCTATGGGTGCATGGGCCGCTAATCGCGACCAGGGAATCAGGAACTACCCTTACTCTCTTGTAAGTCGGGCATGCATCATTTTCGTCTCGTTCTGACATACGTTCATAGAACGATACCATCAACCCTTCGACCTACCAGACTCTGGACAAGCCCGGCTACTGGGGTGTCCACGCCATTGGTGAAGTCTGGGCTCAGATACTCTGGGTCGTGGAACAGCGTCTCATTGCTGTACATGGGTTCAACGACGACTTGTTTCCTCCTGCTCCCTTGGCTGACGGTACCGTCCCCGCGGGCAAGTTCTACCGTCCCCGCGCCGGTAAGAAGCCTTTGGTACCCAAACACGGTAACTCGTTGATCGTCCAGTACGCCTTCTCTTTCCTTCTACTCTTTTTGTTGCTCATCTACTTTTTGCAATTAGGCTGGTCATCAACGGAATGAAACTCCAACCCTGCCGACCAGGCTTCTTCGAAGCTCGTGATGCGATTATTCAAGCTGACGAACAGCTTACTGGGGGAGAGAACTTTTGCACGCTTTGGAAAGCTTTCGCAGAGCGTGGGCTCGGTGTGGATTCGAGAGTTGATGGTAAGACTCCTTGGGGCGGAGGAATTAGAACGAATGTGAGTCATTTTTTGAATTTTTAATGCAAAGGATATCCCTGATGGATGATCAACAGGGCTATGCCGCTCCTACTGCTTGCCTGTGAGCGTTAATGAACATTCTAGATATCTACTATATCTACTACACATCTATTGCATCCCCGTGTACAACTAGTTATGATTACTGTTTTGGTTTTTATGTGGATTCTATTGATCGAAGTCGGTATTATTGGAGGTACGTATGCGTGGGGCATTGGATAACATCCCTCATGCAAAGCTAGCGTATTGAATCCATTGATCGGTCAACAGTCAAGTTTGGGCACCAGTACACGTCTCTCAGATTCTTCACTTCTATGTATTGTATGGTAGCTACCCATGTGTTACGTCAACTTCATACACTGTTGGGAATTATTCCAATGCTGTACCTCTACACAGTTCGTGGAGGTGATTCTTAAGCTTCTATCCCGTGGGGGCTGAGAGGAATCATGTTTATATACTGGGCTATTACGGCCAAAACTTTGGAGCAGGCATCAGGTGTAGGGTAAGTAGTAGTTCGTCGGATTGTCAGTTCAGGTACCGATTTCAGGTGCTAAGATTTACAAGTTCGGTTGAGCAGGCACGGCGGCACACGTTGTGCAAAGCTTCTTCACACCCATCATTGACAATTCTTTGCGGGAGAGACTAATAGATGGCAGCCAGTTATGGAGAGTACAGGCGAGTGAGCTAGATTCAATATGACGGACTTGGCGCTAAGTATTGTAAAACGAACAACCCTCAACCGCCGGCTCGAGGCCCGCCTGCCGGAATTACCGGATACGCGTCAGTTTTCCCACTGGCGAACGGCTGTGCCAAAACTACCGCTGTCATCTCATGGATTGGGTGCACGACATACTGTCTATGGAGTATTCTTTCCACCTAGTGATGGTGCCTTGAGCCGCACTTGTAGAACACTGCCTTGAGACTTTTTCTCATCTTCTTCAAGGCTGTTTGTAGCTGGAGAAAGCTGTCTCCCGATTAACCCTTGTAGTACTATCCCCCAACGTACTGTTATCTAGTGACGAGGACCTTGACACTTTTATCTCACCATATCCGAGCTACTGAGAATGTCGGTTACTACAGGTCCACATTACTGTCCCAATTTTTTGCAGCAATTTTGGTCGTCTAACACGTACGTGCCACGTCCGAGTCTACCTATCTGTCTTTTCAAGACCCTTATAGTGGCCTTGGGTTCAGGCGTGTACACGAATACGATGTGTACGCGAACAAACTTTCGGAAGTCTGCTACGATGCCGTCAAGCCCAGCATATCCATTTTCCAAGACCTTATACGGGGGGAATTGTGGCCAGGCACCCAGTGTGCATTGTGCGAGGCAGAGATATCTTTCTTGAAGCTGCAACGCCAGGCCGAAGGAATTCTCACTGACATCATCTCCGCTGTTAACCTTCCAGAGATTCAATGTGATGGATGCAAATCTATCCCCATTCATTCCACCTCAATCACCCTGCTCATCAAATACCTCGTCTTTCTTCGTTCAGGAACAGTCCCTAAGTATTCTGAACTCATACATCGCCTTTTCTATGATTCCGACACCAAAGGGAAACTAGACCTTACCGTGTTCGGTCATTTATTTTCCCAAGTTCGGTGCATGATCTTCCTCAAGGCCATCGCCAGATTTCTTGGCTCTGACTCAAGCAAGAGGCCAACAACTTGGGACATTGAAGATCCGTCCGGACAGGGTAGAAGCCAGGTACCGAATGTGCGTGCGGACCTCATCGAAGAAGCTATTGATATGTACTGCTGGAATGTTGCTGATGGCTCAGACATCGTTATCGGCGTCACCTCCGATCAGAATGTCGAGTTCCTGTTGCCAGATGGGTGCTATGGGACACTGGATGAGAGCTTTGGACTGAAGTTTGGAGATGAAGATGTGTATGTCCGTTTCGTGGTCTCAGTGATGCACTTCACTCAGTAATATTGCAGCGATGAACGCGACTTCTTCTTCCCTATCCTCCCGACGGTTGCCGTGTACATCCTTGGTACAATCGTCAGATCGCATTCGCGTCCCTCGGCGATTGCTCTTGATTATGAGTCTGAGTTGGATGTTCACCTTCGCAATGCTATGATCCTTTCTGCTGCACCACGTATGAACCAGTCGTCATCGTCACCAAAGCTATACTTCTCCTCCCTTTCTTCCATCACGCGCTCCCTCTCGTCGGACGACGAATTTCGATGTAGATGGATTCCCGAACTCTTCGCAGATTATAGTCGGCTGAAGCAGCGTTGCCGGCAAAAGTTCCTAACAGAGACGGTGACGAAGAAACTTGTGGTTAAGGGCGCCGTTGTCGTCACTGATCTGACAGATTATGTGACGATGATAGGCAAAGATGCAGTAGGCGGTGGAGCATTCAGCGATGTATGGAAGGGGGAGTGGAGGGACCAACTGGAAGGAAAAAAACGTGCTGTTGCGGTCAAGATTCTACGACTTGCAATGGTGCAGAACGAGAAGGAGAAGCTGTTGAAGAGGCTGGAAGCAGAAGTACTCGCTTGGCACTATTTATGTCATCTGAACGTGTCGCAGCTGTATGGGATCGTGCAGAGCGAGAACAGGGTTGGGATGGTTTCAGCATGGTGCGAGCATGGAACCATTAGACATTACCTGAACAACATTAATCCAGGGCGGATAGAATGCAACTCGTAAGTTGTAACTTACGTCTTCTTCTGACAAGCATTCGCTGACAGCCGGATAAAGATGTATCAGATTGCGTCTGGTGTCGCCTATCTTCATGATTTCAATCCTACCGTTATCCATGGCGACCTCAAAGGGGCGAGTATCTTACCACCCATCTTACTTTTTCTGTGTCTCATTTCGTTGACCACAGAGCAATATCTTAATTGACCACGAAGGCTACGCGATTATCTCCGATTTTGTTTGAGCAAGGTCATGTTAGACTTCTCGGCTTCTTCGTTCTTTGCGGGGTCCATACGGTGGATGGCGCCGGAGATTGTTCGCGCGCTTCGCCGACGATAGGCCAGAGGCTAACCTTCCGCAAGTCACCACTGCGAGTGATGTATATGCTTTTGGCTCGGTCTGCCTGGAGGTTCGTGTCAAGCTTCCTCTTTCTTGTAGAAGGTATTGATTGTACTGTTGTGTGGTTTTTAGGTCATGACCGGTGCTCTGCCCTATCCATGTCGAAAACATGATCCCGGAGTGATGATGGATATAATGAGAGGGATCAAGCCGTCCGTGGGCGCAACAATGCCTGATTGCAAGGCGTTAGAGGTGCTGTTAAATATGTGTTGGAACGAGACACCCGCCTTAAGGCCCAAGATGGAGGATGTGCTGCAATATCTAACGGTATTAAATGCTGAAGTAAGTCCGTGAGATGTTTACATATGTAGTATAATCAAAGGTCATTTGTAGTATCGTGGTTCAATATTTTCGTCGAGCCGGTTCAGTCGAACATACTTTGGAGTGCCATGTTACTAAAAGTGTTATTCGAGGGCTATCATATACATGTCGGCATGTCCGACTTCGAGTCGTATAATCATTTTATGGAGTCCGACACACATTACTGAACAATTCAACATTTCATCTGACGGAAACGAACACTCAATCGATATTAGTGGTACTCAACACCATTCCAAGAATCACGACTTGGGAAACTTCTCGAACACGCTGTACGCAGGGTAGCTCGGATAATGAAGATGCGAAAATGCAAGACAAGACCAGATCCTTTCTAGTGAAAAGTTCTTCACTTAAAGAATTAAATCAGAATGTTTGCCTTTATGAATCTGAAGTGAGAGAAACGAGTTTTGGGCAGGGTGAGAACCGGGTCGGCACAGAGGTAGCCGAGAATTTCAAGCAAATTTCCCACGGGAACCGTCGCCTCAATTTGGATTCAACTTGAAGAACAGACTGCAATTGTTATGGTGACTCGGTTGGACTGCCGTTCCTTCGACGAATTATCCATCGGTACACATGTACTGCAGAGTTTCGGAGTCTTATGCTTGAGTCTTACATGCGGCTAGTGACATTTGTGCTCTGCTGAAATTTCAAAGCTGAACAAGTTCTCACGTAGTTTGCAAGTTGTTCAACGTATGGGAGATCCATCCATGGAGCACGCGACTTGTAGTACAGTGACATTTAATTGATGTAAGGTATGCAACATGCCCTTTTTCGTGCGTCTCCATGTCAGCCACCCCCCTCCATTCTTCATGGTGGGCGATAATTTTTCTTTGCCTATCGTTATGGACAGATTGAGCTTGTAGGTCACTAGCTAGGTATCACCCCCGCCCCATAATATATACTCCGCATTTATGTGCGCATGTATTCACTTATTTGACAGCTGTACCGATGATAGCTGGCCGCACCGACGACCTGGTATTGAGGTCGAGGCTTGGTAGCAATGAGAAGGAAGGTGCGTGATGCATGTTTTTGCCTTTTTGTCATTGGGGGCTCATACCGCTACGCACAGTTGTCTGGCTTGTGTTCATTTCATATCTGGCGTCGCCACTGCCGACTGCAAATGTTCTTGTGGTTTACTATCCTTCTTTATGAGTCTGCGCAGCTGCAGGACCGGTGGAAAAGGACGATTGGTCAAACCTTCGATGAGCCGTCATCGGAGTATCTCATAGTATTTCGCTCCTTTACTTTTCTAGGTCTTCCTCCGTCGTGCCAAGCTTTCTCAAATGAAACTGAACTGTCGTCCCGCAATTAGTCAATGTTGGCACAGCTACAGTGATCCCGCTTCAAAACATCTTCTTAAACTGGACATTATTCAAGTTGGCATGTGGTGTTCTTCCTGCAACACTTTCAATCCGTGACCTTCGAATACTTTGCACTCCTGAGAGGACCGTGCTTCCAAATGTGGAGACGCAAACGCCATTCCCAAGTAACAGGGGGACTTAAACGGTCGTGTGCTGGACCGTCTTTCTAACTGTGCCCTGACTAGCGCAGTCATCAGAAAGCGTGGCGCTATCGGCGAAACGCAAGGATAGACCAAACGATTGCGCGACCTTACCAGCAGACTGCGGATGCTGCTGCGGAAATCGATTCTGACTTCGAAAGTATACACCTCCGTACTAAAAAGCATCAGGTGTGTTGTCAATCGAGACTTAACGTGTCGCCGAGTCAAAAAAAAAAGACATTTTCTCGTTTCCACTTCCCTAAAGGTGATGTATGGGCCTCCGGATTTCTCCCTGAATATTCAGCCTGATAGCTTTGACGTTGTCTCTGGATACAACTTAGAGATCAAGCCACTGCTGTGACCTCAACTTTGTAGGTATTATGTACCTTACTCGTTTGATTCAAGTAATCATTCCATTCTTTTGGTTTTAGAAGCCTGTTCAGTGTCAACCGGGGTCGGTGTTTAGATGCCAAGTGTCCTGATCAGCGGTGTACTGCGCCTCTGCGCCTCTGGTAAGCAAATGAGAAGGAAAGTATTTGTCAGTGCCTGGACATCATTCAAGGTAGAGGGTTTTCTCGATGTGAAGTGACAACAACAACGATACAGACCATTTTTTGTAAGTACTTTCCATTCAGCCTTCTGCAATTCCTCGACTCATCAATTCGCCTTCGGCTTCAGGTATGCCAGATTGATTGGGATCGCATGTCTCCAGATGGGCTTTGCAGTATCGCCGTTGACATTTACTTCGGCGCATGTTCGAAGTATTTTTTCCGGCTACCTTCCATTGACCTTCCATCAGATCTCCACAACCTGCCGCGACGGTATACAGTGTTCGCCGTAAAAAGGCCAAAGAACTCTAACCAATGTCGAGGATGATCAGCCAATAGGATATCGCGAAATGAGCACCCAATGTTTCTGTATTGGCGTATGAACTGCGGACACTGAGACTATATAAACTGACAATGCTCCTCACCAAAGTGTCATCTTCAGCATTATGTTATATCTCACTTCTCTGGTCTCTGTCGCCCTCCTGGTCGCGAACTGCGTTGTCGGGCACCCCGGTCAAGCACCTCCGACTTCAGTTGAGCTTGCTCGTCGTGCTCAGCTTGACGCAGCTACCCGCCGCTCCCTTGCGGATTGCCAGAGCCAGCTTTCTCGCCGCGGATACACAGACAGGTCAGCTGCTCGTCGTATGGCGCTCGCGAAGGAGCTCCGAGAGAAACACGGCCTTGCCACTCGTGAGTATAATTCTTCTTCGCTCGCCTTATATATATTGAGTTTACACAGGTTCCCCTTATAAACGCGCTCTTTCCGTAGACGATGTAGTGAATACGAGCCATTTGTCGAATGTAACGGGACTCAACGCCGACTCGGACCCCTTCTCCTCCAGCGCCTCTTGTGTGCTTACTCCCGAGCTCGACGAAGGTCCAAATTACGTCCAGGGCTCATATGTCCGCTCAGACATCAGCGAGGACCAACCCGGAGTGCTCTCATATGTGGATATCGAGTTAATCGATGTCTCCACTTGCACGCCCATACCTGGTGTCTATCTCGACGTTTGGCAATGTAACTCCACCGGTGTCTACTCCGGAATCATCGCCGAAAGCAATGGTGATTCCAGTGATGAGAGTAATCTGGTTAGTCAACCATCCGTCTTGGTTTTTCTCCATTCTGACGTTTGATCATTAGAACAACACTTTCCTCCATGGTATCCAGCCAACAAACGACGAAGGATATGCTCAGTTCAAAACCGTTTTCCCTGGTATGTATTTTCTCTGTCTGCTTCTTCTCTTCACGGAATGATTGTGTTCCAAGGACACTACGCTGGACGAAGTACCCATTTCCATCTGATGGTCCACGAAAACGGCACCCTTTTCGACAATGGCACGTTCTTGTCAGACCGCAACCAACACATCGGTAAGTAATATTATCTCGACCTTTAGTATGCGATCCCTGATAAGTCCCTAAACTATCATAGGCCAAGTGTTCTTTGACCAAGACCTCATCACCGCAGTCGAAGCGACCTCTCCCTACAACACCAGTGGCATCTCCATCACAAAGAACGAAGATGATCCCGATTTGACGGCGGCTGTCACGCCTGACAGTGGAACCGGCGTTGACCCCATTTTAGAGTACGTCTACCTCGGTGACGACCTTTCAGACGGTCTTTTTCTGTGAGTGCACATCGTCACTTTCTCTCCCAACTGGTATCGATGCTTATCGTGCAGCTGGGGTACGGTCGGTGTCGACCTTACAGCTGGCTACGAGTCTACTCCTGGGGGTTATCTTACTGAAACCGGAGTTGTCAAAAACTCCAACAGTGGTTCTGACATGGGGAGCACTGATGCCGGCCCTGACGGAGGAAACAGCACTACTACCGTGACCGACAGTGGGAACAGTACGAGCACTGATAGCGAGAGTAGCTCTACAACCCAGTTGCTCTGCACATGTACCTCGATTTAGATTTGGGTACAATTACACTCAGCGGGAAAAGAGTAGTCGGAAAGGTTCTTCTTATCATTTAAATGCTGTAGAAGACGCTGTCAATTTATGGACTTGCAATAAAAAATGGGGAATTTGAGATTCAAACGCAAATGAAAGGCAATGTAAATTGGCCATTGGGTGGATGGTTCGCATTGCGGCAGCCGCGAGATGTACGTAGATAAATAACGGCCAGTTGTATCTTAGCTGCATGTTTTATCATTGTTTGGTATTCTGGAGCAAATAACAGCTAATGTCTATTCCGATGCAATATAGTATCTAAGGGCACCAGTCTGGTCGTTCCAAGAACAAACAGTGACCATGTCTAGCGCCCTTTAAAGACGAAACGCATTCATATCTACTGGTACATACATTCGAGTCTGCACACGATGGACCTCAAGACTCAAGCTCTCCGCGGCGCTGAAAGGTCTGTTTTTTATGCAGTCTGCTTGTTAGGAAACCGCCATACGGAGATTGAGATCCGCTGAACGATGGTTCATTTACCGCATGAGAGGGAGTGGTATAATCCAGCGCACTGTGGTATCGAAGCCTCCTTCATGATGAGATAGGCTACTGAGTTTTCCGTACTACAGGAAACGATGTGGACCCGGCTTCTGTCTACGGATCGTACCAGGCTTCTTCGCATCTGTTCGTCATCAGAAGAATTGATAGCAGCAGAGAAAAACTGAAACTTGACAAAAATTCAATAGACGAACTCGAATAGCCTTCCCTGCGGATACGCATAAAGAGCAGCCGCAGAGCAAAACGGTCAGACGGTGGTTAAAATTAAATGTGCAGCTTCGAAAATGTGAAATACGGGCGGGCATAACTATATCACGAACCTGTTCCAGCATCCAGCCTGTTCAGACACTTCAGCACCTCACTCATCTTGGGCCTCAGAGCAGGCTCTTGTCTCCAGCAATCATCCAACAGTACACTAAATGCCTCGGAATCAGGCATTAGTGTGCCCTGGGACGGCTTGATCCCTCTCATTATATCAATCATAACTCCTGGGTCATGTTTTCGGCACGGGTAGGGCAGAGCACCAGTCGCAATCTATCCGGCGGGCAGCGAGCAGGTTGGTAAACTCTGAAAAACTACATGGAAGATGTGAAACGAACCTCCAGACAAACCGAGCCGAAAGCATATACATCACTCGCAGTAGTGACCCGCGGTGCCTTTCCTCTGATTCGTCTTCAATAAGAGCCAGAACCATCTCCGGCGCCATCCACCGCATTGTCCCTGCGAAGAACGAGGAACATGCTATCCCAGTTGAAGTCGAGAAGTCCGACACGACCTTGCTCAAACCAAAATCTGTTATGATGGCGTAGCCTAGGCGATCAATCAAGATATTCCCCTGTCATTGAGAGGAAGAGATGTTGAAAGAGCAAAGGATAAGGCGGACAACCTACCCCTTTTAGATCACCGTGAACAATGGGGGGTTTGAAAGCATGAAGATAAGCCACGCCTGATGCAATTTGACTCTACATCCAACTGTTAACAGGAATCTGTAGTATGGAAGAGGGGGGAAAACCTACTAGTTTCGTTCGATCTGCCTTCGGATTAACGTTCTTCAAGTAGTGCCTAATGGTTCCATGCTCGCACCACACCGAAACCATTCCAACGCTCGTCTCACTCTGCACGATTCCGTACAGCTGCGATACGTTCCTATGGCATAGATTATGCCAAGTTAGCACTTCTGCTTCCAGCCTCTTCAACAGTTTCTCCTTCACATTCTGCACCATCACCCGCCGTAAAAACTTGACCGCCACAGTCCTTTCCTTCCTCTCTACTCGATCCCACCACTTCCCTTTCCATACATCGCTGAAAGCCCCGCACGCGACCGCATCTTTGCCTATCATCGTCACATCGTCCGTCA
The DNA here is from genome assembly GCA_030435655.1 of Armillaria novae-zelandiae. NCBI lineage: Eukaryota > Fungi > Basidiomycota > Agaricomycetes > Agaricales > Physalacriaceae > Armillaria > Armillaria novae-zelandiae. The sequence continues at coordinate 89,142 of JAUEPR010000160.1, forward strand.
GGTCAGTGACAGCAACGTCGCCCTTAACCACAAGCATCTTTGTTACAGTCTGTTGCTGAAACTTTTGCCGGCATCGCTGCTTCAGCCGACTGTAATCTGCGAAGAGCTCAGGAATCCATCTGCATCGAAATTCGTCGTACGATGAGATCGAGCGCACAATAGAAGAGAGGGAAGAAAAGTATAGCTTCTGTGATGATGACAATTGGCTCATGCGTGGGACGGTAGAGAGGATCATGGCGTTGCGAAGGTGAACATCTACCTCGGACTCGTGATCGAGAGCAATTGCTGCAGGACGGGAATGTGAGGATCTGGCACTTTTGCCAAGAATGTACAAAGCGACAGAGGGAAGGATCGGCACGAAAAAATCGCATAAGTCGCTGCCAAATCAATGAGAAGGGTATAAACACAAATGCATGAATTGAACCTACATGTTTCCCTCCCCAGCATCAAGTCCAAAACTCTCATCTAGTGCGCTATAGCATGCGCCTGGCAATATAAATTCAACGTTTTCGTCAGCTGTGACCCCAACGAAGATCTCAGACATCTCAGCGACATCCCAGCAGTATATGTCAATAGAATTTTCGATAAAGCCTTGGCTGATAGGCGAGTCATCGGCTGCCAATGTCGTAGACTTCACATTAGACTCGGAACCGAGAAACCTTGCAATGTATTTGAAGAAGGTTCTGCATCGCACTTGGGTGAAAAGATACCCATACGGTGCAACATCCGGTCCATGCCTTGTCGCAGAATCAGACGTTATTTCACGGACAATTTCAGAGTACCGAGGACTGTTCCTGAAGCGCAGGAAGACGAAGTATTTGATAAGGAGAGATGATTTCAAGGGATCAAGTGCAATGCATCTTCTCGAGCGGTCGCCTTCGGGTTCAGGGAAGTTAATAGTACGGATGATTTCACCGAGAACCTCTTCGGCCCGACGTTGCAACTCCAAGAAACACGCTTCTGCATCCGCAAGCGCGCGCTGGGTCCCGGGATATAGTTCTTCCAAATCAGGTCCTGAAATACGGAGACGTCGGACTTGAATTCGTCCAAATCTACCTCTGAGAGTTCGTTCGCATACACATCGTATCTGTGCACAGGCACCGAGGAGCAAGAATTGGGGTTACTGTCGAAAAGTTACTATGACTCGTCAAAGGTGAAGTGTCATGGCACATACACGTACGCATTCAATGT